>PVHP010009586.1:0-50036 GCA_004024765.1 Zapus hudsonius
GAGCATTCAGAACACATCCATTTGTTTGTGGGGGACACCTGGATCAAACCATAACACAACTTGAAAATGCAGTTTTAATCAGAATCAGTAGTAATGAACTCTTCCTAGAACTTCAGATTTTTATCCCTTTAGTCAGCTTCCCCTTACACCCTTCCTCCAATCAAACTGGTTTACTTTTTCTACCCATTATCTGGTATAGTCCATGTTTATACTGTAGGAACCAAGCCCAGTGTTCCCACGCTGCTCGCTTCTAGTGGTCTGTGTCAGCCAGTGTGAAGCACAGCCACAACGGGTAGGGCCAGCCTCTTCTTCCATGGTCAAGTTCATGCTTTCTTTTGGTTTGTGTATATTAAAATTCACCTTTATTTTGGACCCATTTTTAAATGTTGACTTTTTTCTGTGATCTGCTTTTCAGCTTTTTAAAATTCGAGACATGTTGTTTTACTGTGTATTTTAAAGTTTGACAGGGGGCTGGAGAGATGGCTCAGTGGTTTACATGATTGCCTGCAAAGCCTAAGGACCAGAATTCAATTCCCCATGACCCATGTAAAGCCAGATGAATAGTGGCACATGTATCTGGAATTTGTTTGCAGCAGCTGGAGGCCCTGCTGTTCCCATTCTCTCTGTGTGTGTCTTCTGTCTTTCTGTTTGCAAAGAAATAAATAAAAACATAAAGTTTGACAGGAAATCTTAGGACAGGTCTCATAGAAGTGGCCAAATCTATTCCCATGTATGTGACTGTGATGGTTGACAAGGTCTACAATCATCTGTGAGGGGTTTCTAGAGTAGGTTAGCCTTTGATAATACCTATGAGGGACTGAGTTAGGATGAGGTGTGAAGACTTACCTAACTGAGGTGCTACCATTCCATGAGCCCTGGTGGCAGATTGTACGGACAGGAGAGAGCCGCTGGGGCAGCAGGATGCCTCACTCCGCTCTGCTTCCTCACTGGGGACTGAATGTGACCAGTTCCTACCGCCATGCCTGCCATGATGGACTCTGGAATAAACCCTTCCTTTTGCCAGGTATTTTGTCTTAGCAACAAGAAGTACCTTAAACAGCGATGCAGTAATAAACGGCTTGAAGGAAGAGAAAAGAGAGGAGAAACAGGATGGACAAGGGGAAGAAACCATGCAAGGGGTGGGGGCAACTTTATGCTCCAAGTCCCAGTGAACTGGAAGCATCATTCACTGTCAGAGTTTATCCAAACAAGTGAGCTGGCTTCTCACTGTCCTGCACCAGTGAATGATTAGCTAAAGTTAATGGAGGGCAGAAACTGGTGAGCGTTTTCAGCTGAGAAGGAACTGGGCTTTGATGACAGAGACACCATCCATGTGGGCGCGTAGAAGGAACACCAGAAGGTGGGGGGGGGGTCAAAATGTCCACTAGAGTTGGGCCTTGATTTTTTTTCACTATCGAGGAGATGGCTCAGAGGTTAAAGGTGCTTGCTTGCAAAGCCTGCTGGCCCAGGTTCCATTCCCCATACCCGCATCAAGTCAGCTGCACAGAGTGGCACATGCATCTGGTTCGTTTGCAGCAGCAGGATGCTCTGGAATGCCCATTCTCTCTTTTAAATGAATAAATTAAAATATTTTAAAATTTTCACTATCCATTTTTCTGAGTCCTCTGCGCGAGCCAGTTGGAAACTGAATCGATTCGATCCTAATCTATAGACAGACCTCCGTGTCCCTTGCACAATAGACATTGTTCCTTTCGTTTCTCTCATCCCTCGGTGCTCCAGCAAACCTGGAAAGTTTCAGTCGTGTGGTTGAGTTACAAAGGCTGGGAATGACTGATTGCTACTGTTGAATAAATGTTTAAATAATGACATCAGAATTTTGAGAAAAGTATTTACAATTCACCCATAAAACCCATGAGTAATATGGCAGCTTAACTAACGCCAAGGGTCCTGAAATGAACACTACTTTGTGTTGATTCAGATAATGATCTTTTATTTTTTTTTGCTTTTTGTTTTTTTTTCTTTAAAAGCGGTATGCAACATCACTTTATTTCTACATTTCAGAGTTCTGTACATTTCTTGAAAGGAAATAAGCGATGCTCAATGTACAAAGTAAAAACAGAAAACTAGAAAAATCTGAAGAAAATGGAGCAAGTTGCCATAGGTCCTACGGCACAAATTAGTCATTAGATGTCATCTGAAGTGTGATGTCACGGCTGTGTTGATGAGTTAAAGGAATGAAATAAAAATACTCTATTTTAAACAAACAGTATATATATATATTTATTTATATATTTATTTATTTATATGTATACTTTTTACAGCTAGTAGACCCAGTGATATCTGTAGTATTGTAAAAACTTATGTACAAATAACTTTTTTTTTAGACATTACATATACATCAGCACCGTAGTAAGAACAAAACAAACCTTATTAGAATCTACCTCTCTATTGGTTGGTCCCCATACTGAGCACTTGAAGGCATGAAAAGATCATGGAGGTCCCTCTCTCCAATAGCCTCCTGTTTCTTATCATTGCTTATATATTCATTTCCTGTACCTGGCAGGAAAAGGCGATAATTATGTATTCTATCTCTTCTCGCTTGTTTATTTTTTAAATTTTATTTGGTTTCATATATGTTTCCACTCAGTTTCCCTGGTGGCAGTCCCTCCCCATTTAGGGAGTTCAGAGTCACCTTGCCACCACCTCTTTGGAGAGAGGCCCATCAACCTGGTGCCTCTGGATTGACCTTCTGTCCCTTACTGAGCAAGTCTAGAACCCTTGACATACGGAGAACGCGTCAAGGGCAATGTCTCTTCTCCACAACACTCTGCCCCAGCTTTTCACCAGAATGCCCGTCCCTTCTCTGGATTTCCCCAGGTAGGGCCACTGCACCCCTGTAGGCTCTGATTCTCTGAGGTGAGGTCTGTGTGAATGCACAGAAAGAAGCCAGTCTATAGGACACTGGAGGAAAGTATACACGATGGACAAATGCCACATGACCTCCAAAATGGGACTATGGGAGAGGAGGCAGACCAAGAG
This sequence comes from Zapus hudsonius, assembly GCA_004024765.1. Lineage (NCBI taxonomy): Eukaryota > Metazoa > Chordata > Mammalia > Rodentia > Dipodidae > Zapus > Zapus hudsonius. Next base: position 3,001 of record PVHP010009586.1, read on the forward strand.
ACAAGGCTGATGCCAGTGGAGGCTCTTGGCTTCTTCCTATGGGTTTCACTGAGGGCAGAAATGGGTGGGTTGGCAAGAGAACAGCTGCGCAGAGCTTCTGAAGTAGATTGCTCTCGAGGATGGGTTGACATCTTCCCTTTTACATCAAATCTGTAAGGTAGAGCTATTGGGGTTTCTTCTCTTCATTTCTGGGATTTTATACCTGTCTTTCTGATGACGAGGATAGTGAGTAAGACCAACTCTGGGCCTTTGCCACCCCCGGATTGTCCAAAGGACACCAGATTTGGTGACCTCCATGCCATTCCTTCCTGGAGATATAGTGTGGGCATGGTCTTGTCAAATGTCACTGGAACATGAGTGCAGCAGAGCTGTTCAAGTCTACACGTGCTGGAGAAAGAAAACTCCAGCGTCGCCTCTGCATTTCAGACATTGTCGAAATTCTCGCGTTTGACTCTGCCCCAAAGCTTCACTTCTTGGACAGTCTCTAAGGAGAAGCGAAGGCAGGCTGGGGTGGAATCCAGGAAGGGTGGACGCAGTGGTTGAAGAGGAAGGTGACCTCTAGGCAGTCACCAGAGTTCAGCAGGATTCGCTCCACCTTGTTGGCCACCAGTGCATGAGAACCAGTTGAGTGTGTCAAATCAAATGGGGACCCTGAGAGGTTCAGCCAATCCAGCCACCACGGCCCCCAGCAGAAACTGGCTGGAGGGAGTACTAGGTGGGACCTTCTCAAGCATAGCTGACTGTCCCGGAGCCATGTCTTGTCATTCCTGAGGGTCACTGCAGGATCAGAGACAGACAGGTCTGTTGGATCCTTCCTTATCTCCCCGGGGCCAGCTCACTGCTCTTTGTGCCCGTCTCCAGTTCCAGGAGTGTGTACATCTCTTCCTCCAGAAGAGTTCAGACTTCTGCACATGGCCTGTGTGCCACCCATCAGCCTCTGCGGGGCTCTCCCAGCCGAGGCTCGATCTCCTTTCCAAAGCTGCAGTCTCGGGACCTGGGGCTATGGTCCCTCTGGGTTGGAACAGCTCTTACTGGACCAGGCAAACTCAGGGGTGCTGAGTAGAGGAGCTCCTGCTGCCTCGACTTCCCCACCTGCCTTCTCCGTCCCCTCTCTGCAGCAGGAATCGACCTGCATCTCCCCTCGACTGCTGTGTGAAAATCAGGTGAATGAGGCCCATAGGGCGAGGGCTCGACACCTGGATCTTCCACTCTGACAGCTGTATTTTCTCAGTTTACGTGGGTCAAAAAAACAACAAAAAAAACGAGGATGGGTTGACATCCTGTTTCTTTTTCCCTTGTGATGCTCTCACCACTACCGTCGTAGCTGCCCAGCGCCTCTAGACTAGGGGTTGCCGAAGAGTTCATCAAGCTCTTGCATCCACTCATCCCCTGGACCCCCTTTGATGATGGAGTCTACCAGGTCAGCACTGTCCGGGAGGCCAGGGAAGGAAGCCCCAGCATTCTCCCCACTGTAATTGTATGACATGTCCTGAGGGGGGTTCCGCTCATAAGCCTGGCCCTGGCTGCTTGCAGCAAAACTTCCCCCAGGTATCTGCTGCTGTGCTGGGGGCTGGCTGAATCCTGGCATGCCAGGGACACCCTGGTTCAGGCCAGACATGACCAATGGTCTCACCTGGCTGGTGCCTTGCTGTCCAGGGAGCTGTGGCATCATCTGCCGACCCATAGCAGCTGGATTAAGGGTTCTCGCTGTACCAGCATTAGCGTCCATGACCGACTGGCTCAGTCCCTGTGGGAAGTGTTGCTTGGTCAGCCTTGGCTGACCAGCTTGAAGGGGGTAGCTGGCACCATTATTGAATGGTCCCATTTCTCCACTAGTCCTCCCCGGCATCCCTTGCATGCTTCTCTGTGGCCAGCTTTGTGCTCCTGGTTGGACGGCGCCCATGATGCTCTGAAGCCGTGGAGTGCCTTGGGGTCTAGGCAAGGCCTGGCCCACTGGTCCTTTCAGCTGCTGGTGCTGCTGAGTGAGGGCAGAGTTCACCAACATGCTTTGCCCAAAGCCACTCACCATTCCTACTCCATGGCCAGAGGCAGGCTGCCTGGGTCCCTGGCCTTGGCTGTGTGGGAGGCCCATGGCACTTTGGTTTGGGTGCTGCAACATCTGGGTCATTCCCGTGCTCAGGCTGTACATGCCTGGCTGGCTGGTGGGAGGGGTGCTGTAGGGAGCGAGTCCCATCTCTGACTGGGCCGCTGTGCCCATTGTCCCTGGGTTCTGGGAAGGTCCCATTCCCATCATGCTTGTGTTCTGTGCCATCAACCGTGAACTTCGCATGCTCTGGAGGGCTGCCTGGCTTCGCACGGCTGCTATGTCCTGGGGTGAACCTGAGGGGAAAGAAAGAACACCCATCACTCACTCTTCTCTATAGAATGGTAAGATCTCGTTGGGATTTTCTTCGGGTCGGACAAAATTCCTTTACATGAAGGGTACTCTGATAATAAATGTTTATAAATTTTGTCTCCTTCATGATCATAACATGACAACTGTGGACGATGTTAAAGTACTGAAAAGAACCAGGACAAACATGATCACCCAGATTTCCACTCTCTAGAGACAATGATCTCTGCCAACTTTTATTTGTATTTAGACACACAAAACCAAGGTCACACCATGATGTGTTTGTTCACATGTCAGAATCAAATTACTTCTCACTCTTCTAGACATTGTAACGCCAACTCAGTGACACCCCCTTTTCTTTGGATGTGAGGAAGGAATGTCATCTTGGGTACAGTTATGAAATGTAAGCTGGTGGGACATGTAACTGGGGAAGTAGAGGCACAAAGATTGAAAGTTCAAGATCAGCCTGGGCTGAGTGAGTTCCAGGCAAGCTTGAGGTATAGAGTGAGATCTTGTTTCAAAAGATAAAGACAGGGCCGGCACGGTGGCACAAGTCTTAATCCCAGCATTTGGGAGGCAGAGGTAGGAGGACCACTGTTAGTTCAAGGCCAGCCTGAGACTATACAATGAACCCTACATCGAAAAACCAAAAAATAAAAAATAAATAAAAAAGAAGAGGAGGAGGAGGAGAAGGAAGAAGAGGAAGAAGAAGAGGAGGAAGAGGAGGAGGAGAGGGCTGGGAAAATGGCAGTACCCACATAAAGCCAGATGCACAAAGTAGTACATGCATCTGGAGTTCGTTTGCAGCAGCTAGAGGCCATGGAGCACCCAGTCCATTTTCTCAGGGTGGCCTCAGACAGTGATCTTCCTACCTTTACCTCCCAAGTGCTGGGACTAAGGGCATGTACCACTACACCCAGCTCTCCTTCTCAACTAAATTAATAAGTAAATAACTTAAAAGGAAGCGGAGGAGATGCCTGGTCCCCCTGCATAGTCTATTAGTGCAGGGTAACATGCTTCAGCAGAGAATACTATCAACAGACTTACTTGGCAAGGGAGATGCCATGATCCAGAATACTATCCATGAAACCCACTAGATTGACTTATCTTGTTAATATTTGAACCTCTTGTGACAGATGGGACATTTTTCAGAACCTCTCTGTAGCTTTCAACATGCTCTAGAATAACTTGTCTGGCTCATACCTCGCCAGTGCACATGGGCCAGCTTTTGCAACTGGTAAAAGAAGCCATCCTGCTTTGTGTTACTTGGCAATGAACTCCGTGCTTTTCTACAGCAAAGCAATGACTGTGCACTTCTCTCCTTGAGAGAGAGAGAGAGAGAGAGAGAGAGAGAGAGAGAGAGAGAGAGAGAGCAAACAAACTCCAAACTCATGAACTACCTTGTGCATCTGGCTGGCTTTGCATGGGTTCTGGGGAATCGAACCCTTGTCATTAAATATTTTTACCACTAATACAGTTTGAATGATGGTGTTTAAAAGTTGGTCAGAGGGCCAGGAATATATTTTACTGGTAGAGTGCTTGTACCTAACATGTGTGAAGTCCTAGGTTTAATCCCCAGTGCTGGCTGCTGGTGGGGGAGGAGGGGGCAGCTGACCAGAGGCTCAACACCAAGTCATTCAACTTCCAATAAGGTATCTGAGTGAGTCACTGACACGTCCCCAGACATGTCCAAATGAGCAGGAGAATGACCGGTCACCTGTGGAACACCCATCCATCAGAGATACATAAAAAAACCAGATTTTTCTCAGTCCCTGCTAATGATTAAGTCTATAAGAAAAAGAAAAATGCCACCCCTGGGCATTGAAAGAAGACACAGCAAGGAAGGTAATCAATACTATAAGCAAGTTTGATCACACCTGGACCTGTGATAGAAAAAAAAGCAGATGGGAACAGTCTAACCTTGTTAAGTTGGGCACCAGGGCAGATCACTGAAGCACTTTGTTTTTTTTTTTTGTCTTTCTGTTGGGGTTATTGATTTCTGGGCAACAAATATGTCTCCATATTTTCTTCCTTTCTTTAAGAATGAAAATTATGGGAATTTTGATTATGAGCTAAGCTTTTGTGGGTTGGGATCAATATCGCACCGCATTGAAAGATGAAATGCTAACTACTGTGAGGAGACCTGGAAGATCTAGAGAAAGTCTTTTGAAATATTTCAATTTTTTTTTTGTTTTAAGTTTCACTTCAGCCAAGTGATTATTTTGTGTGTGCACACATGTTCATGTGTGTGAATGGGGATGCGTGTGTGTGGAGGTCAGAGGACAACTTCAGGAATCTGGCCTAGCCTTCCACCTTGTTTGAGGTGGGCTTGCATTGTTGCTCATTGCTTCGTTCTCAAAGCTAGCTGGCCTGTGAGCTTCTGGGAGATTCTCCTGTCTTCTGCCTTCCTTCTTGTCATAGGTGCACTTGGATTGCAAATGCCCGTCACAGCTTTATGTGGGATCTGGGGATTTGAACTCACATATTCATACTTGTACAATAAATGCTTTATCCATTGAGCCATCTCCCCAGCCTGTCATTTTTTAAATCAAAAGTTCTTGGTTAAACCGAATGGGAACTTGTAATCTTGTTATAAAGTTTTGTGACCTTAACTAGTAAATTTGTATTGATTACATGGCCAATTAACAAAACGAGATATGGGGTTGTTTATAGAAACATTTAAAAGTGAAAAATACTGCTGACTCAGAGATTGAGTGGAGGGACCCAAATTATATATCCAGGCTTCTGGCCTGCTGGAAACAAAAGATTTTGTTGTTGTTGCTGTATATTTATAATACATGTGCTGAAGGCTTTCATACTGTGTTGACTTGATTTGTGAATGAGAAACAAGTTTCTTTCTTTAGAGGGCTCTTTATTAGATAGTGGAACCATTCATCAGAACTAACCTATTTTCACTTAGTGTAAATGAACCATCTAGATGTGTTTGGGGGGAGCCTGGGTATGGAGCTGAAAAGACAGCTTTGGTTGTCAGTCCTGGCCTTGCTTGGCAAGATGAGGCAAGGTTTCTCGTTATTCACCCATTTGTCTTACAGAGGCCTGCCGCAGCAGCTGGCTTTTCACAGGGGATCTACTGAGCCATCTAGATGTGATTCTTATTTTTAAGAAACCACTTAAAAATCAGCAATCAGCACAATATTTTCGCGTTAAGTGAGGTGAAAAGCCATTTTATTAACCTACTTTTATGCCTTTGTTAACTTTAAACATATAAAGGAAAGAAATTCAAATGTATTCAAAGACTTATACTGTCTTTACCTGATTACTACATACATTAAACAGAAAACCTTCTCATTTTGTGTGAAACAGATGATTATTGTGAAATACTGTAGTCACATTAATTTTCTGGCCTGATGGTTAACATAACAGTGTTAAAGAGAATCTTCCATAGACGATAATATGCATTTTCCCCTAAAAGGGTCTATAGTCTATTTTTGATTTCAAGAAACTTATATTTGTGAAAAACAAGTATTTCCCCAAGGCCTGTAACACTGCTCAGAGACAAAGAACTCAAGGAGGGAAGGATGCTTACTAAGACATTTGAAATAAATACTTGCTGTCCAAACATGAGGTCCTGAGTTCCAAGGACCCATGTAAAAAGCTAGGTGTGGTCTTGCACACTTGTAACCTCAGTGCTGAGCAGGGTGGATACAGGAGAATCTCGGGGGCTTACTGCTAAAATAAAACAAAACAAAAAACAACAACAAAACAGGAGCTCCAGGTTCAGTGAGAGACTCTGTCTCAAATAAACATCATGGGAGAGTAACAGAGGAGGAGGGACTCTCCTCTGTCCTTTGAATGCATGCACGTGGAGGCATGCACATCTCGATACACATGTGTGTATAACACACACACACATTTAAAGAAAGACTTGTGAGGTGTGTGGAACATGAGTCAAGTATATACCCCTGGACATTTCCCTTGGAGGATATTCATGATCTATCAATTATCTCTTTTCCCAGATATGTAACATCATATTATTTAGGGTCACAATAAAACCTACAAACTCCCCCAAATAGTAAAAACCTATTATATCTCAAACCAATCAGCTCAGAGACTCTAAACTATCACATTGGCTATTTTGCTTCTGTGGAGCTAAATTTCTAGGTCAATTTCCTGTGGTTTAGGGTTTCAGAAAAGTTCAAGGAGGCAGACACAAAACAGTCCAAACAACTCACATAAATATGTCTGTGTCTTGTAGTACAGCAGAATTACTTAACTTCACTGTGCCCCCTTTATTGTAAATAAATAAATAAATAAATGAGCTACAAACCTATAAAACTCAAGGGACACTGTGTCGGCTTGAGCAGATCTTCCATTTTTAATGAGTGCATAACTTAAAGCAGCAATTCTCAAAGTGTGGTTCCCTTGGCTAAGAGGATGAACAGCTCCTGAGAGCTTGTTAGAAACACCATCCTTGGACCTCAAGTCAGGCCTCCTGAATCAGATACGCTGGCGTTGGGGCTGGGGATGTGGCTCAGTTGGTAGAATGCTTGACTAGAATGCATGAGGCCCTGGCTTCCATTTCCAGCACTGCAGAAACCAGGCATGGTGGGACTCAGGAGACAGAGGCAGGAGGACCAGAAGTTCTTTGGTATGAAGGGAGTTCGAAGCCAGCCTGGGATACATGAGACCTTGTCTCACAAAAAAACAAAACTCCCACGGGGAATGGGGTCCCGCTGTCTGTGTTCCTGTGTCTTCACAGGTTTTGTCGGTGATTCTGACGTGTGCTAAAGTGTGAGAACTAGGGTGACAAGAAGGGACCCATAACAAAAACTATGCATGTCACCTCAGCTCTCCCCTGTTCTTCCTGCCTCAGACAAACAAGAAACAATTCATCAAAGAATATTGGTTCTGATTCATTGCACACAACACCTGCCAACAGTTTAATTTCTTTTGTTCTTCCTTGGGTCAAGTCCAGAGGGATTTAAGATAATGTAAGTGGCCCAAAGTGGAAGGGACTACTCCAGCCTTAGTGTGTTCACAGACACTCCCCATGGAGAGCTGTCCATGGACAGCAGTGGCTCTCAGGGTCCATAGCCACCCTCAGGGTCCATGATCCACGATACATGCATGTAGGCTTATAACAGAAACAAATGTTTCTGATATGCTGTGATAATTTCTCTTGTATTACTTCTGATCCATTAGCTTGTTTGTATGTAAACTTATGTGCTACAATTCAGTCTGAACACGCTACCCTAAATACCCAGTCTATTGATAAAATTCCCGAGGGTTAACATTTGTGAAATGGTATCAGAGTTTACATATGTTTAAGTATTTACATTCATGAATATTTCTTCATGAGAGGCCCTATATCTTCTAGAATATTCCTCAAAGGACAGGTAGCATTGACAAGTTGGGACATATGGATTTTAATTCACAAAACACACTGATCTTAATTCCTAAGGATTAGGATTTCGGCTGCCAAGTGACCCCTGAGGACTAGGTTGGACAGGGTTCTTGGGCTTGTACCCCACACAAGAACCTCCAGGGCTCTCTCTTAGGGATGGGAGGCTTTGATAGTTGAATGGGCCTTCTACTTGCACAAGAACGTGACACACAGGTGCCCATGGTTCAGGAATTCTGTAAAATGGTGGCAGGATCAGGACAGCCCAGTTGCTTGCAAAGCTCCATCTGTCATCTGTGTTCAGCAGAGACTAGAGCAGTTGTATGGTAGAGTCTTATGCTTTGGCTTTTGGAAGTGAGGGTTTGGTCAGCCCACCTTCTGGGATTAGCAAGAAAGATATGGCTCAAGAGTTTTGTCCCCATGGTCACTAACACGGCCATCTGGACATAAACAAGGCCGATACCAGGGCCAGCAGGCACTCGGCCTGTCCTGATTGGAGGTTCAACTATTGACACAGTCTGTATGTTTGATGTCTGAGTTGTCTCTCTACTACACCCTGGCCCCCCAGGACCTCTCTGTGACTCCAGGAATCCATTCTGATTAGCTGCTCTTTGATTCTGCCTCTTGTTAAGGATGTTGGACTACCAGCACACACAGCCAAGTAGGAAGACCATGTGCTGGCTGCAGATGTGCTCACACTTCACAGCTGGGAGAAGTGACCAGGAAGAGGTCCCAATGGCCTTACCTTGAAACTGAGTGACCTGCTGCACGGGGTATGGATTCCTCTGCTGCTGGAGGTGCTGCCGGGGCAGATGGGAGTGCTGCAGCTGCTGGAATGACAGAGAGAGACAGGCACTGAGTCTGGGAGGGAGCACGGAGTTCAGCATCCTGGCTGCCCCAAGGATTTTTATCCAAAACTAAGCTTGGTGTTGAGGAAGAACATATTCAGAGACATGGGCTCACATAGTACACAGGTGGGTTTTCATAAAATGGTTACCACCCAGGGTTTCAGGCTTTCTTGATCCAGGGCACGACTACTAGTTTTGAATCACACAGATTACATGTATCTGCTTTGGTGCATGCCAGAAAGGGATTCATATTTCAACTATATTTATGACATTCATTCATGCTGACGTGTACACTTGTGGCTTGTTCATTCTCACCTTTTATCACATGACCTGTGGTAGCTTGAATGTATATCACCCATACACTCAGCTGTTTTATTAAAATTGAATTTGCAGCTTCAGTCCCCAGCAGGAAGACCCCTGCTATGGAGGGGGCGTGTCACTGGGGCATATCTGAATCCCAGCCCAAGGGTATGCAGAGGTTTGAGCTCTGGAGGTTCTGCTTGTGGCCATCATGCTTGCTGGTTGTGTGTGTGTGTGTGTGTGTGTGTGTGTGTGTGTGTGTGTGTGTGTACATGCATTTGCTGGCTGGTGGTGGTTTCTCTATCTGCTTGGATTTATGAATGGAAGCCAGCTTTTTCTGCCATTAGTGGAACTTCCCCTGGATTCTGTAAGCTTGAAATAAATCCCTTCCTCCCATAAAAGTGTGTTTGGCTGGATGTTGGTCCCAGCATCATGGAGCTGTCTACTCATGAACATAGCACAACGGACCCATTCTTCTAGGGACAGTCACTAACAGGCTGTTGTGATAGAGGACATCTCTGTCCATGCTTTTTATTGAATAGTGACCCACATTTCTGATGTGTGACTTGCTGCTTCATGAGGGTTGTACATTGAGGGAGGCTTTGCGACATCAGCCTGTGCGTCTCCCAGCTCAAAGTGACAGATGACTACTTTTAATGACCAAAATAGATGCTGTGGGTATAGGAAAGTGGGATCTTCAGGTATTAATAAAAAAAAGGTTACCCATTCCCATGAAGTCATATTGCCTATAAAATACACATCTACAAGTAGAATATTCCACATTTACTGCTCTGAGGCAATCACGTAGGACTCTTTATTATTATTATTATTACTATTATTATTATTTAATATATATTTATTGTCCATAATGAGTTACATTACTTAATGGGCAAACAATGAGTTGTTATCCCCAATTCCCCAATGCCTCCCTCCCCATCCCCAATCAGCTGGATATCCTTCTCTGTCTCTGTGGGTATTCCAAGAGTTGAGAGGCCTGTATTTTTGTATTTCTTTTTTCACTCACGGGAATTCTGCAACATGAGTATGGTCACCACCAGGCTGGGTGGACTGTGTGACCAGAATGTCTGCACAAACAGAAAGGCCAGAAGAGCCAGGGGAAAGAGCAGAGAAAGAGGTTTGAGGTCTAGGTACACTGTCAAGTACCTGCATGACCTCAGATGCCATTGAACCCCTTTCCCAAAGCTTCTGAATATTCATGCATGAAGTCACCTTCATCTGTAAGGGCTGAAAAGAACACACAGGCAGGTCCTGCTCGTGTGAGTGTTCATTAGAAAAATAACACCCACGGACCGCTTCTTACCACACATGTTTACTTCTATTTTTTCCTCTCATGTTTGTTCCTGGTCAGGTCTATAATTTTCTGTTTTTCTCTCTTTTCCTCAAAGGCCAGTCGACATTGGAAACATAAAAATAAAAAGAGTTTCCACTGTGCCCTGTTGTCCACCTCAGCCTGCAAGTCTACTACAGAATTCTGTAGAAAACTATGCAATTCATCAATGTGTGGACCATTGATGTGTAGGCTGGAAACCGTCTGACCCTTTTAGGTAGGCACATCGAGATAGTGTTGAGTGTCGTTTCCTCTCCAAACGTCCTAGCTTGTATAACAATTTCAATAGCTCACGTAGAAGGTGGAAGAAGACTGTGATGGGCTGGCCTGTGGCCTTCAGCCAGGTCTTCACTTGCCTCTTCACTCTGTCTAGCTCTGGAAACGCCTCATTTGCACAATGACTGCACATTTCCACATTTTCTCTTTGTCATCTGTATGTGTGTGGCATGCATGCATGTGGCCAGAGTTGACATCAGTGTCCTCCTCCATCCCCATTTCTTTATTTACACGGGGCAGGTGTCTCACTTGAGCCCAGAGCTTGAAGCTTCAGCTAGTCTTGTTAACCAGGGACCCCTGTCTCTGCCTCTTGAGTGCTGAGATTTTGTTGGAGGGGGGAGGGCGTATCCCACCTACCCGGTTTTTAAGTGGGTGCTCTCACACTTTGGGGACAAGTGCTTTATCCATGGAGCCATCGCCCCTGTCCACAATCCTGACTGTTTCTTTGAGCCCCAAAGTTCTGCGGAAGCTTTGAGGATGGATGCCAGGCGATGTGCTCTGTGCTCTTGGAGAAGAAGGTAGTGGACATGGGTTTCCACTCGCTTTCAACCTGCTTGGCTCTGATTTCCAAGTCAACGGGGAGTCACTTAAAAGTTCTCAAAGATATCTAGGGACTCCAATCCTTCTGTTTCCCCTCACATGGCCTTTCGGGAAATGCGACTGGTTCCAAAATGGAACACACTAGAACACTTTCAATGGTGAAGAAAACCAGAAAGTCAGCATGATGTTGATGTAATCAATATTCACTGTCAGGGCTGGGGTGCAGCTCAGTGGAAGAGCACTGGACACCCCCCCGACCTGCACCCTAAAACAGAAAGCTTAGAGCTTACTACACGGAGACCCCTGAGTTAGCCAGCACTGATAAGCACTGTCTCTGGGCACAGATAAGCAGACACGACTGAGTCATGGAGGTAGCCTTTCCGCAACAATTAACGTATTCCTGGCTCATAGGACCTGTCCCCACATACAACGGTGCAGAGCACATGGCTTCCGAAGAATTTTCTACATATTGTCTATCTCGTGCGATCTTGAAGACAGGGAAATTCCTTTTTATTGTTGTTGTTTCCAAAAACCATATCACAAGTGACGGGTGACCAGGTCAGACGGTGAGTACAATGATGCCAGGTCGGTCCCTCAATGGTACCTCCTTGCTAAGGACAGCGTTCTCTTGAATTATTTCCAAGTAGCCTCATCTCTTAACGTGCTGGTGTCTCCCTCGTTCTCTCTGCTCCTTCTTTGTGGGCATTATTTTGACATATCTCTTCCCCAACTTCCTCCTCCCTCCTTGTTCCCAGGGCTCAGCTGACCTGGTGGCTGTGGGAACGGCCCTGGTTAAGCGCAGGTTGAGCTGCTTTGATTCTCTTTGGTGCCTTGGTTGAGGCTCACAGCACCAGGTCCACCTGAAACGTCCTGGGATGGGCAGAGGAGAGATTTCTAAAGCCCAGCTTCCCTCCGAGCTCCATTTATCACTGCCCGAGAGATATTAGCGTGGCTCCCTGTCACACACCTTATGCAGGGTGAGAGGGACAGAGGTTTGTTCCTACAATAACTGCCAGGCGGCTGACTGACTGACCTTGGTAAAAAGGGAAATAATTACACAGCTGTTCAGGAACCAAAGCAAAAACGGGGCGCGTAAGTGAATCGTGTTCAACAGTGCAATTTTCCTCTTTGGGGGATAACTGGTGTTACTTGAAACTGCTGTTCTTGGTGAGCGGGGCCCTCAGTGTGCTTGTTCCCTACTCAGTATCTTATATATAGGTTCAAGAGGATGAAATACCCCAGATTCTGATCCTATCAGGAACATTCTAGAAGTACAAGTCACAGCTTGGTTGGACTTTGAGCCTTTTTATGACAGCCTCACACTACCTATAAAAGAGGCTGTTGTGTGAGATGTCCATGAAGGCCCCCACAAGGGCCATCTGAGGCTCTCTCGTGGACAGCCTTAGGCCCTTCCCTGGGATAACACGAAATCAGTGCCAGCATCTCTAAAAATAAAACAAATCAAAACCTACAGGCGTGGTCTGCAGGGAAGGCTCTCTTCCCAAGTTGGAGGACTTACATGGTAGGGGGTCAATGCATATTTGTGTCAGGCCTTCTTCCTCACAGATGTCCTGAGCTGTTTCAGAAGCTGTCAGGACCTTTCCTAGGTTTGCACCCTTCTCCGTGACCCCTGTTCAGGTTTCCTGGTAATTTTGTGGGTCTTATTCTGGATTGTTCCTGCTTCACTGTTCATGACCAGTCCTATAAGCACTCTCCACAGTCTTTCCTCTCATCAGTTTTCCCCAAGAAACGAAGTTATCTGAATTATTATTCTTTTACATGTATGTATACATGTTGTATGTGTGCAGGCGTGTGTGTGTGTGTGTGTGTGTGTGTGTGTGTGTGTGTGTGTGTGCATGAGGGTGGAGGCCAAAGGATGACCTCAGGCATCATCCTCAACATGCTGGCATTGGGGTTTTTTCCTGAGATGTCTCTCATTGGCCTGGAGGCTCACCAATTAGGCTAGAATAACCAGTAAGCCCCAAAGAACTCCCTGCCCCCAAGCTCTGGGAATACAGGTACATAGCAACACATCCGGCGTTCTTACTTGGGCACTGAGGTTTGAACTCGGGTCCTCATGCTTGCAAGGCAAGCACTTTACCAACTGAACTATATCCCTAGCTCTGAATTACTATTACTATTATTTATCATATCACTGATTTTGCTTCATGCTAGAAATAGTAGCGCTTAGGAAGAGCATGCGCCAGGTCTTACTGCCTGCTGGTTAGGGAGGCCCTTATACCAGAAATCAGAAGAAGCCAGGCACAGATCAAAGAACCATCTCTGGCAAATGGGCCTTTTAATTGATGGCTGAAGCCTGTCTTTAAAGAACAGACTGATTCATTATAGGAAAAACCCTAACTAATTGAAAAAAGCCTGAATGCCACCGGTTCCTCAACGATCACGAGAGCTATTGTTCTGTGAGCATCTGCCAGAGAAAAGGGACAATGGCGACGTCCTAGCAGACAACAGGTGCCACCTGAGGCTTGTCGAACGGATGGGTCACATCATGGCGTCGTGCGGTGTTACCTGCTCGGCTAGAATCTGCTGTTGCTGTTGCTGCTGCTGCTGCTGCTGCTGCTGCTGCCTCTGCTCCCGCAGGAACTGCTTCTGATGCTCCATCAGCTGGGCCCGCTGGTCCATCAGCATCTGCTTCATGATGGCCGCCTGCGGCTGGCTGCTTAGGAAGCCAGGACCCCCGGGACTGGCACCTGAGACCATGCCACCCGAGCCCTGGGGAACGGAGGACTGCATGGGGCCTGTGGTCCGGGGAAGTCCGACCGAGTGCTGCTCCTGGAGAGACAAGAAGACATCACAGTTCCATTTGGACACTCGCTGCCATTTCAAGGGAAGTTCCTGGGGGAGCAGAAAGGGCAGAGGTCCTAGCTTGGAGACTTTATGGAGACATTTCCATAAAGTCACCTCACAGTCCTCAAACTTGGCCTTACCTTGGAACTGGAGAGGCTACAGGGGACAGTAACAAAGGATGGCTCTGATTCGGATGGACTGGTTCATGGATGTGCACTGGGCTTTTTTGTTTGTTCTGCTCTGTTTTGTTTTCTCAAGGAATTCACTCTGTAGTCCCAGGCTGGCCTCAAACTCACAGCGACCCTCCTAAGTCTGCCTCCCGGATGCTGAGTAAAGGCATGGGCCACAATCTAGCTTGTGTACTGGGTTTTCAAACTCCTTTTTCTCTAAGGAAAGGAAATAAGCCCTCAGGCTGAGCTCACTTGATGTCTGGAAGACAACATCCATCCTATCCTTCGTGATAATCCTTCTTTTCTTTGCATTTTAAAAATATTTTATTTATTTTTCATTTTCAAGGAGAGAGAGAGAGAGAGAGAGAAACAGGTAGAGAAAGAGAGAATGTGCACACCAGATCCTCCTGCCACTGCAAACAAAGTCCAGATACATGCACCACTTTGTGCATCTGGCTTTACGTGCACACTGGAGAATCAAACCCGGGTTATTAGGCTCAGCAGACAAGCACCTTAGCAATCTCTCCAGCCCCGACTTTGCACTTGTATATGGAGTGCATGCGTGTGTGCATGCATGTTGCCTGTGTGTGTGGGGGAGGGTGCATGCACGTGGAAGCCAGGGGTTGACACTGTCTTTTTTAATCACTCTCCACCTTATTTGTTGAGACGGCATCTGTCACTAAACCCAAAGCCTGAGGGATCCTCCCAGGATCCCAAGCACTGAGCTTATACTGTGTGCTGCCATGAATCTACATGGGTGCTGGGGATCCCAACTCAGGTTCTCATGCCTGTGCAGCAAGTATTTTACTGAGTGAGCCATGCTCCAGACCCTGATCCTCATTCTCTACTGTCTATCTGGCCAACATAAACATTTTCTTAGCAAATACAAGAGCTAAAAATATAAGACTCCTTGAGTTTATTAATCAACAGATGATGTTGTATGTTATTCCAATTATCTGCAACACTCAAAAGCACACACACACTATATATATGTGTATATATATATATATATGTATAGCTGGCCAGAGTTATTGAGGGTGAGAATTGAAAACGTTTTATTTTGACAAAAATCTAAATGATCTCCCAACATTTTAAAAAATAGAATCAAGTCTCATATGTCTGGGATAATTTAAGCATGGGGGATTGGATTGGGGCTTTTGATTCTATAATTTTTGTCAGAGATTAAGGACTGGTCTCTAGGGAGTGGGAAGTAACATGGTAAAAGATCTAAACTCGCTCAGCCCCTAGGACAACCCAGAGAATGTCTTCAGAGAAGTCTGTGCATCGGAGGCAACCAGGGAAAATCATCAGCTGACGGTCACAGTGGGTGCGTGACCAAGAAACTCAGTTTCTAGACACCTCTAGAAATGGCAAAATTTGTCTGAATGTTTCTCAAAAATAGTCCTATTTTTGAAGTGTCAAGCCTCATATGAGTCTGAACAGGCGCTGACTTGTGAGGCACACAAATGAAATGGGTACATAGCTAAGGGTGGAAACAGCAGTACTGTGAGGCCTTATTATGTGACCTGAGTAATGAGAACGAATGTGAATAATCACCGTTATTTAAAAATAATAACCTAAAGAGGATTTTAGTATTTCCCCCTTCTTGCTCTGCTGTAGTGTCTTTAAGGACAACATTGACCATGTGAGCAGTTACCTCTCAAAAGAGAGGGCTAAGTTTATGGTTTTTCTTCTTAGGGCCACAGTTTGGGTTTGATTTCCAACACCCTGGGCTGGCTCCTTCCCTCTCCTGTCTGGAGCTGACCAGGGCACGTGTTCCATTTCTGTATTGCACCTTCAGTTACTCCTCTCCCCCTCTCCATCCGCTCAAACAAAATGGAATAAACAAAAGGAAACACATTGTTTCTCCTACCCTAGAAACAACAGCCGACGCCATTTTTGGTTGGTCAGTGTACTAGTTCAGTCAATGAATGGATAATACCAGAACCAGGCTGCTGACTTTGATTCTGAATCAGTATTCCTTCCGATGGTCTTCCCTAGACCTCAGTGGTCCACAGTGCCAAGTGCACACCTCAGAACCGCCCGTAGATGCAGACATATCTCATTCAGGCACTGGGCTCTATTTTTGATCTGAAAGTGCTGGTGCATATAGCTTTAGCTGCTGAAGTTTTTAGTTTGAAGATTTTCTCTGCAATTAGGGAGAAAGCTGTGACTTTTAAAAATCCTAACAAACATCTACACAATGCTAAAAAAAAAAAAGCAACATTGATGTTATCAAAACTTTATAGCTGATGCCCGTTGAGGTCTAGATGGTTCAGGGACTTTCCTTTAGTTCTAAAAAATAAAAGGCTACCTGCCTTTGTTGTTGTTGTTTGTTTGTTTTTGAGGTAAGGTTTTACTCTAGCCCACGTTGATCTGGAACTCACTCTGTAGCCCAGGCTGGTCTCAAACTCACAGTGATCCTCTACCTCTGCCTCTCCAGTGCTGGGATTAAAGGCATGCGCCACCACGCCTGTCTCTTGCTACCTGCTTTCTATGCCTTTCTTTAAAGCTTTATTTGATACCTTGAAAGACAAATGGCCAATCAACTTAACACTCTCATGAACCCTAACACAGTCCAATTAGCCAACAAGAAGACACATCGTAGTCTTCCATGGATTCCAGGCTATTTAATGTTTTCCAGTTATGAAGAGGGAGAATCGGAGAGAAAATGAGACCAAAGGAAGGATATACACTTTTCTTCAGCTAAAGGTTTTTTTTTTGAGAGGATGGTTGGCCCTGTTTCTCTTTGTACACTCAGACATTCTTGTCCTGTGTGACCAGGCCCACGCAGCTGGGGAATGCGATCAGCAGTGGAGAAAGTGGGGGTGGGTTCTTCCCAGCTTTCTCCATCCACTGGGAACAGAGACTGACAAATAGAGGGGTGATACTGAAAAAGTGATGAGCCGCTGTTTGTGGCTCTGGGGAAAAAAAAAAAAAAAAGAACCATCCCAAAGGCATAACCAAGGTAGCAATTCCAGGGTTATAGTAAGTCCTCAAATCACTGTCCCCAAAGTTCCTCCTTTAAGTTTCTCACTGAAGACTCTAAGAGCTGCTGGCTGGAAGACTGTCTTCAGGTGCAACGTCTTCAAGTTCTTCCTAACAAGCTCTGCTCCACACAGGAGCAGGGGAGGGAGGTCTACACCTAGCCCCAGACCCAGGTTCCTTCCATACTGAAGGAACACCCAATGGCTGCTCACCTTCCACTTCTTTTAACCTCAAGCTTAGGAGGGCTTAATGAGAAATAGTCTTGTCATTTCTGGATTTCAAGTCCCCACTCTAGTTTCTACGGAGGACACACACTGGGCTGTGCAATTAGAGAAAACCAGGCTGAGTTTTCGTCATGCGACATATAATGCTTGGAAGCCAAATGATGGAGTATTTTTAGTTTTAATCACTGGTTTGTTCACTCCTCCCAGCCCAACGACCTCCCTTGCTTGATACCCAGAATCTGAATACATTCTCTTCCCCTCAACTCCAATTTGCTACATAGCTAGATCTCCATGACTCTCCAAACCTATCACTTTCCATAAAAAAGCAACGAACCTGTTTTGCGTGTATCTTTCCCCTCCGGGGACACAATAGGACACAATTTTTTTAAGACTAGGGTGATGTGCAGGGTGCAAAACCTCCCCCCAAAGAGGCTGTTTCCGACTTAAAAAAAGACACACACACAGCAGTGATAAAAATATCTCCTAAGAACAGCCAGCTGTTTGTTGATCATCTCGCGAGCAGAACAGGGCAGGTCTTTCTCTGAAGTGTTTTTCGAGAGCATTCGTGGTGTTTGGCGCGCGAGAGAGGTCGGGGTGGCTCTGGGCTCCTGGGATGCGGTGGGATGCGGTGGGTGGGGTGGGCGGCTGGGTACCAGGCCGGCCCGCAGGCGGCTGCAGTTCCGCGCGGGCCCCGCAGGTGGCGCTGTGAGCCCGGCCTGCGTCCCCGCCGCGGGCCGCGGGCCCCGCCCCCTCGCAGATGGCTTCATCAGGCTCGGTCCGCAGCCCGCGCGCGCCGAGCGCCCCGAGGACGGGGACGGGGACCGGAGCGGGCAGTCCAGCAGGTAGCCTGGCAACTGCCGGCATAATACCGAGCAGATGGCGTTCGCACGGCGTGATGGACATCACACACGACAGCCTGAGACAATCCAGGAATTCCCTGGTGACCGAGGCCCTCTTTGCGTCTCTCTCCATCTCTCTCCCAGCCACGCCGATGTTTATGACCGGCTTTTCCCCAGCCCCAGGGCCGAGGGACCTGGAGGGGTGCTGGGAGAGGGCTGATGGTGGGGTCTCATCCTGGGAGGGGACAGGACCCCAGGACCCCACCCAGCCTGGTGACACGAAGCCTGCGCGGCTCAGGGCCCCCCAGGCTCGGTCACCTGCAGCCGCACAAACGAAATTTGGGAGATTGGTCGAAAAGTCCCCGGGGCGGTAATTCCAGGCTGTCTGCTGAGGGTCCTGGGGGTCCCCAGGCTGGGCGGCAGGAGAGGGCCGGGTGCGGATCCCAGGCTGAGAACAAAGAAGCCCAGGGCCACGTGCCCACAGCCACCACCCCAGGGTGCAGGTGCCCAGGGAAGGGCGCGGGGACAGAGACAAGGGTGGGCAGACGTCAATACCTAATCAGAAAGGATGCCCCAGAAAAGAAATCTGTTTCTCCCTCCCTCTCTCTCTCTCTCTCTCTCTCTCTCTCTCTCTCTCTCTCTCTCTGTCAAGTAATTTTTAAAAACACAAATAAAACACCTAAATTATTTTTGAGGCCAAATGGAATTTTGACCAAATTCCATATAACAAAACACCTCCATATCTATCCTCTCTCCAGTCCCCAGAAGTGGTCTGTAACTATTCAAGTTTTTTTGTTGATTTTTTTTTTTTTTTTGAGGTAGGGTCTCCCTCTAGCCCAAGCTGACCTGGAATTCACTGTGTACAACCAGGCTGGCTTTGAACTCACAGTGATCCTCCTACTTCTGCCTCCCAAGTGCTGGAATTAAAGGTGTTCACTGTCACACCCAGCTTACCATTCAGGTTTAAACTTTTGGAAGGCAGGAATCTGTGGAAGGTGAAAGCTAACGTCACACTTTCTGGGAAAGAGTTCAGTCATTTCATGTCAGCGAGATGACCCATAGGCCCCTGCCTGTGACTCCCAGAGACACGGACAAGCCAAAGCCATCCTGACCTCTTGTCTCCATCCCCACACCCCGAAATCAAAATCACCTTCCAGAGTTGTCCTTGAAGATAGAAACTTCTGAGATAGAGATGCCTAAGAACGTGCTCAGGAGGACTCACAATCCGCAGCATCAGCACCCCACCCCAGGAGTTTGTTAGCAATGCAAGTTCCCAGGCTCTGTCCTTGGGGGTATTCAACCAACTTCACTAGGTGATGGGATACCCATTGGGGTAAATCATCATTGGGGTAAATAATCCAGGCTCCGATTAGATTGCAAACTTGCATTTTCAAAATCAAGCCAGTGTGCCCAGTTGCTCCGGTTTTATTGCAAATACTCTTGCAGTTGGAACAAAGCTCTAACCCCCACCCCACCCCCAGGGGAGTTTGCCATGCGAATCCAGGGATTCTAAAGGGAGTCCAGGAAGGACAGCACTCTAGTGGAAGCTCAGGTGGAAGCTTAGACAAAACTAAGCTTTGAGCCAGGACTTGCCCAGCATTACTCACTTCCCCTGGGATATTAAGATAGCACGATAGAAAAGTATCATTTGAGGAATGGCTCCTCCCCTCTGGTTGTCTCCAAATATGCTGGAGAGCAGAGGGCCACAGTGGAAGAGGTTAATGAACATGTAAGAGGCAAAGCACTGTGCTAGGTGCTTGAAGCACTGTGCTAGGTGCTTGAAGCACTGTGCTAGGTGCTTGAAGCACTGAGCTAGGTGCTTGTATCTGTGTAACTAAACTTATTTTATCAGCCAGAAAGCAAGTCTCTGGGCTGGGGAGGTGGCTCCGTTGGTAAAGTGTTTGTTGTGTAAAGAGGAGGACTGGAGTTTGGATCCCCATCATCCATAGAAATGCTGGGTGTGGTAGTGGGAATCCGTAATCCGAGCGCTCAGCAGGTAGAGACGGGATTCTCTGGGGTCTTGGCTACACTAGGCTGAATGGGTGAGCTATGGACTCAGTGAGAGACCCTGTCTCAGTGAGTAAGGTGGACAGTGACTGAAGTGGACACCTGATGTTGGTCTCTGGCCTTCAAATTACACAGACACACATATGATGTACACACACCATGGACATATCCACATACAACAACAAAAGCCAAGCCCAAGTGTCTGAGAGGTCATGTCTCACAGCCAGCAGCGGCATCTTTGGGAGTGTTACTCGTCCACCACCCAGGAGGACTCTGGAGGAGAGAGAGATGAGAAGTGGGAAGGGATGGGCAGAGAACGAGAAGGTAGAAAGCATAGGATGGAAGAATGAAACCAGAAGTGCACATGAACATACATCACTTCTTATGGCTGCCTGATACCCCAAATTGGGTTTCCTCTGCGATACCAACTTTGACATTTAAGGAAAGGGCAGAAGATTAGAGCATTCAACCATAAATGAGAGGAAGAAACAAAATAAATTAAAGCCTTAGAATTTCCTTTGAAGTTGATCAAGTGTCCAGGCAGAAACATGGCTTCACGATGGTGGCTTCTTGTACACATTTCTTTTCCAGGAGTTTGGCTGGAACCAAAGGGGTTATCAGAACCCCTGGGCTTCAGATTATTCCAGAAGGTTGTACCATAAAGGTTCGTAAGCTGGGAGTCATGGTACATGCCTCTAACAGTACACTCAGAAGGCTGAGGCAGGAGGGCGATGAGTTTGAGGTCAGCTGAAACTACACATTAAAAAAAAGATCAAAAAGAAATACATTATAAAAAAGTCTATGTGATATGCAGTGGTTACAGCCCCCAAATAACTGAGTTTTGAGGATGTGTCCCATTGAAACAGCAGTGACAGGGCCTGACGCAAAGGCTGGCCAATGGGTTCGGCAGAGTTCCTTGACGTCTAAGAAGATGCTGTTTACCTTGGGGAAAGCCAACACTCCTGGCTGGGATCTCAACTCCTCCATGGGCCTGCTGACTGGCAGTGCTGACCCCAGAGCTGTCACTTTGTGATGACTTTGGTCCTGCCAGGGCCTCTGTGTTGTGTCACACGAGCTCCAGGGGGAAGGGAGTGCTGTGCTTCCAGCCGAGCTCCTACAGAAGAAGGATCCTGAATCCTAAACTTGGTTTCTTTCTAGGTCTTCTTTGTGCATCTTTGTGTGTATGTTCATATGTGTGTGCGCGTGTGCTCACAGGCCAGAGGGTGACATCTGGTGTTTTTTTTTTTAAATATATTTTATTTATTCATTTTCAAGCAGAGAGATACAGAGAGAGAGAGAGAGAGAGAGAGAGAGAGAGAGAGAGAGAGAGAGAGAGAGAGAGAGAGAGCAAGCACCAGGGCCACCACCTTGTGGGTCTGGCTTATGTGGGTCCTGGGGAATTGAACCCGGGGCCTTAGGCACTGGAGGCAAGTGCCTTAACTGCTGAGCCATCTCTCCAGCCTGACATCTGGTGTTTTTGAGACAGGGTCTCTCACCGGACCTAGAGCTCACCGATTTAGTAAGACTGAGTGCTGAAAACACACCACCCCCATATTACATCTGTGCTGAACACATACAGGTTTTTTTTCCCTGTCATTATTCCCTAAACAATATGATATTTACACAGCATTTACATTGTATTAGGTATTATAAATAATCTGGAGATGACTGAAAGTGTACAGGAGGATTGTGGGATTGTGTAGGTTATATGTAAATACTATGCTATATTAGATCCAGGTCTTCAGCAGTCAACTTTGGTATCCCAAGGGAATCAGGGAACCAATCCACAGTTTCTGGGGGATAACTATATTTTAAAAATAGATGCTTCGCTGAGTCCCTGGCCACCACCCACTTGATCCCAGAAATGTTAAAAGCAATATAGAAAATCAGAAAGGAAAAAAAGCAATGCTTAGTTTTAGCCCTCAAAGGTGGCCATTGTTGACACTTCCATTGCTTTGGCTGTCCTCCTTCCTGGCTTCTCTTTAGCATGAAACAGTGGGTTTTTTTTTCCCCACACTCCTGATCTATCTATCTATCTATCAATCTATCTATCAATCTATCTATCTATCTATCTATCTATCTATCTATCTATCTATCTATCTATCTATCTCCTACTGATTTGTACTATATAAAATGGGATAGCAGAAAGTTCCAACTTCCCAAACGCTTATGACTTACAGTTTTACTGGCATTCTCATTCTTGGCTTTGAACTTGTTATGTAGTCGGAACTCCTAATCTTCCTGCCTCCACCTCTCAAGCGCTGGTGTCTTGTTCCATGGGGACAGGGATCTATCATTTTCCCAGCATCCAGCACAAAGCTAGGCCCACTGTTGCAACAGCACAAATGTTTGCTAAACTCGGGTAATTAGCCAGAACAAATTTTAGCCCAAACCCAATATGAGGTATGATAAGAGGGGGGAAAAAGAGAGCCCTATAATAAAGCTGCGTTTCCGAGCTTCTGATGGGATCTTCTGCCGAATAGTAAGGAAAGGGTTAAAGTTGGAAGCACCTTGGTGTTCAGATGTGGGAATGTCACTCGACTTGGCAAAGGTTGGGGTTCCAAGGACTTTCTTGGGGTTCCAAACAACAGGAAGGCCACTTGTCCTATTGACTAAAGTCACCACTGGTGCTGGCAGCAGAGACACAACTCTGAGAGTTATGCTTTCCTCTGCTTTGATGTAAATTATAGAGTCCTTTTGATCTCTTTATTGTGTTTAATTCCACCACCAAAGCAACGCTAAATTGGTTAAAAGTTCATTAGTGTACAACAATAGGCGCTTGATTAAATAAATCATGGCACATCCATACCATGAATACAAGGCAGCCAATAAAATCATGCCTTCTTAGATTAGATAGAATCACAGAAAACAGGCTGACAATATATAGCAGAGAGAGAGAGAGATAAACAGTTTCTAAACACAGGCCACAAGATAATATTGTGAGGCAAGGATTATCAGTAATTTTTATACTTTTTCAAGTTTTCTGTTAGGAATTCATATTATTTTTTAATAAATATTACCATTTTGGTTTGTTTGTGTTTCCCTCCCTTCCTTTATCCCTCCTTCCATCCTTCCCTCCCTCTCCCTTCTTCCCTTGTTTCCTCTCTTCCTAAATCCTTCCCTCCCTCCCTTCTTTCATTTCTTTTTTGAGACAGGCTCTTACGTAGCACAATCTGGTCTTGAACTTGCAGCTAAGGATGACCTTGAACTCCTGATAATCCTGCCTCCACTTCTCAAGTGCTAGTATTTATAGTTGTGCACCACCATGCCTGGATATGTCAACTATTCCTATCTTAAAAAGTTCATTAAAAGTTCATTCAAGACATCACAGAGACAGTAATTACTGTTCATGGGCCATCAACATTCTGTTATGGATACTGGAGCAAGGCGTGAGACACTCATCCCTCCCTGAGGGACATTTTCTTGAGCGTTACAAACACTGGTAAGTTGCACGTGTTCTGGTAAATAATCTTCCAACCATGCTCATGTAGACAACCCTAATTCAACTCAGAGGGTTACACAAATACACAAGAAAAAAAAAACATCAAAGTAGATGAGGGTTCAGTGAAAGGGGGATGGGGGCATGGGAGAGGAGAAGCTAATGGAAGTGGATTTTATTCAAAATACATTATATACACATATGAAAATAGTTCATTAAAAAGAGTCAGTATAAAGTGGCATGGAATGAAATGCAGAGAGTTCACGAGGGCCTTGTGTCTGGTCCAGGGCTCTTTCTCCCTGAGCCCACCTACCACAGAAGCTAGACCTGGCTGGGTTTGGCTAGCGGTTCCACCGCCATTTTCAGAGAAGGTTCAGAAGGACACTGACCATCCTTCCAAAATCTCTGAGGCCACTGGACCGGCTAACCCTTGGTGGCATTGCCCTGCCGTGGGTGGCTTTTTTCCATTCTAGGGTAGAAATCACAGAGCCAGCCAGAGACAGTTTCACCTTGTCCTTGAGAGTTCAGGAACTTGAGAGGTGAGCCATGTGTTGTGGTGTGCACTAGCAATCCCAGCATTCCAGAGGCTGAGGCAGGAGGATGGCTGAGAGTTTGAGGCCGTTTTAATTAGTTTTACCATCGCTCTGAAAAAACACCTGATAAAAGCAACTTACAGAAGGAGGGTTATATCGGTTGGAGAGTATGGTCTACTTGGCAGTGAAGTCCTGGTGACGGGAGCCTGCGGTGGTTGCTCACATCACAGCTCCAACCAGGAAGCAGCGAGAGATGAAGGCTGGAGCTCAGCTCTTTCTCCTTTTTGTTCAGTTCAGGATCCCAGCCCACAGAATGGCGCTGCTCAGCTCAATTAACCTAATCTAGAAACTCCCTCACTGATATGCACCGAGGTTGGTTTTCCAGGCAAAGCTAGATCCTGCCAAATTGATCATCAGTATTAACCATCACAAAAGCCAACCTAGGAAACATAATGAGTTAAAGGTCTTGGGCTACATAGCAAGGCCTTGTCCCCCCCAAAAAAAACAAAACAAAACAAAACAAAACAGCACAAGAGTTGGGAGAAGATTGCCACTTGCCACAACTGGTCATCTCCTCGAAGGTCTGGAAGAATGTGGAGGCCACCAGGGCTGGTGACCCTGTCATAGAGGAGGCCAGCGTAACCTCTGCCAGTTCAGAAATGTGAACTATAAATGGTTTGTCGGCTGCTCTGGTTTCCACCATTCATTGGTCTTCCTTCTGACTGACCATCAGGGAGAGGAAGGGTCTCAGCTGCTGCCCACTGAGCTGCCAGTATAGGATTTCTTCGTGATCTACAGTTTCCCCAGCCCAGACCTTCCTCTCCCTCAGCTCCCACCCTTCTGATGACATCATCAAAGCCTAGGTTGCATAACTAATGCACAGGCCTATCTTGTGTTGTGCTGGGAGACAGGCCCACACTTCCATGGCTAAGCAGAGCTCTCTGCTGCTGAGGGTACAGGACAGGAAGAAGGGAAGGAAGGATGCAGTCCAGGACATGCTTCAAGGGAAGCCTTATGCCTCCTACAACATCTCCACACCCACCTAGCTTTGCTCTCTAAATACCCAAGAAGGGTCACTTCTCCACAGTTGTCCCCCTAAGCTTCAAGGACTGCCCTGACATTGCCAGAGGGCCAGGGCAGCCTGCTCTGCTGGCCCTTCGATGGCTGGACCTGTCTGTGGGTAAACGACATCTAACTGCATGAGCCTGAAAACTGGGCCCTTCCAACATTAAGATCAGCAGGCCGCCTGGCAGGGCAGCAGAGTGGGACTTGAGGAAAGCCAGGCTCCCAGGAGGTCAGGAGAATGCTGTGCCTCCTAGACATCTGGGCTTGGTCCTTTGTAGATGTAGATATGTCTACAGAGACGCTCATATGCCAGGGCTGAGAGGGGCTGGGGACTGGGACAGACAGCTTGGGGACCCTGGGCCTCATACCCACAAAGGCACTTGAGTTTTTGCTTTTAGATATGTTCTTTAAACAAGGTTTTCCATTCGAGACACCCTGTTAAGATGGGAGATAGCAAATATTTTTCTCTTTACATTGGGCATGTCCTGTTATTGGACCACATTTCTCTATGTCCATTATCAATTATATATTTTATGACCCCTTTTTATTTTGCAAAGGGTATAATTACACTGCCCTGTACTTTTAAGAATAAAACATTACTTCTCCCCTTTAATGACAGTTTTTTTTTTTCATTTAAAGTATATTTAGAGGCTCCAAAGAATAGAAGTGGCCCAGATATTTACTTAACCTTGAGCCTGGGAATAAATTGGGATAAAAGTGACCTCCGGGGCTGGGACATGACTGTAGGTAAACCACTTGCCACACAAGCAGGAAGAGCTGAGTTTGTATCCCCAGTACTTATGTATGGCAGCCTGCTTGTAATCCTGGCACTCATGAGATAGAGACGGGGGACCCTCTAGACAAGGTAGACATGCACAGTGAGTGAGTTCTGGGTTCAAGTGAGACTCTGTCTCAATAAAGAAGAAAGAGCAACTGAGGAAGACACCTGGCCTGAACCTGTGGCCACCCCACACACATGGGCTTACACACCTTTGAGTACATGCATGCACGCATGCCACATGCACACATAGGCCAAAAGAAAAGAAAAAGAAAAAATCTCAGAAGAAATATGGCCTCAGAGAGGTTCCTCAGTTCCACTGGCGTTGCAGCAACACAACTCCAGACTCCACATCACACACAGAACCAATCAGAACCCAGGCTCACCACACACTCAGGGTGCTGAGAGCTCAGGGGACATTATCCTGGTCAGAGTCAGCCACTGTCACCATGGAAACGTGTGGCTCTAGCAGGTTCCCTTCAGCACCTCCTAGATGGTTCTTGGAAAAAGAACTCAAACCTATCTTGCAGCCTGATGTGTGGCCTTGGTACTCTGGCTGGCTTGCAGCAAAGGGACTCAAAGAAGAGAGGCTTGGGCTGGAGAGACGGCTCAGTGGTTAAGGCACTTGCCTGCAAAGCCTAAGGACCAAAGTTCATTTCCCTGGTGCCCTGGTAAAGCCAGATGCACAGGGTGGTGCATGCATCTGGAGTTCGTTTGCAGTGCTCAAGGCCCTGGTGTGCCCATTCTCTTTCTCTCTCAATCTGCCTCTTTCTCTCTCTCTCTCGCACTGTTATTCAAATAAAACATTTTTTTTAAAGAAGGGAGGCTAGCGCATCAGCCAAATACAGTGCCTGAGCTGTCAGTTTAATCTAATACAAAGTCAGAGATCTGAGTCTAGAACACGGAGTCTGTCTATCCTTCCCTGTGACGTCGAATCTACTGCACAATCCTTCACTTCTCAGTGGCAGTTTCTGGATCTTTGAAAAGTCACATAATCAAATAAACATACTAATAATCCAATAGACATACTAATTTGCTTGATGTGATACAAAAACTAACGGGTATGGGTGGTGTTTATAGATTTGCTTTGGATTTCATGTGGGTTAGGGTTCTGTTGTTTCATGGACAAAATGCAAACAGAAAATAAGCATATACCCCCAAACCCACTCCTGCCATTCAACCATTAGAAACCTCATGTATGGAGTGTAACCTCCATTAAGGTTTTCTTTTGATTCTTTTTTTTTTTTTTCGAGGTAGGGTCTCGCACTAGTCCAGGCTGACCTGGAATTCACTATGTAGTCTCAGGGTGGCCTTGAACTCATGGCGATCCTCCTACCTCTGCCTCTGAGTGCTGGGATTAAAGGCGTGCGCCACCACGCCTGGCTTTTCTTTTGATTCTGATAGGCCTCTTTATTGGTTACTCTTTTCTTTCTTTCTTTCTTTCTATTTTTTATTTTTTGGAGGGGGAAGGACAAACACTAGACACAGAAGCAACACGAGGAGGAAGACTTTTGGTTTGAGCTCACAGTTTTAGGGCATAGTCCATTATGGTGGAAGACAGGGCAGACTTCATGCTGGGAGAGCATGTGGCTGGAGCTCCTCACGTCTTAGTAGCTATGGAGCAGAGAGTTCGAAGGAAAGCGGAGTTATAACCCTGTAAGGTTCATTCTCAGCCGTTTCAGCCTTCCTTCCTTCCTGTTCCAACAGGTCCTACAATCTTCCAAAATAGCACCACTAGGAGGGAGCCAAGTGTTCAAATATGTGAACCGAACCTATCACTGGCCAGGGACACGCCAGACACAATGACAGACTTCCACTTCTTAAAAACATGCTTTCATTGTTCATGGAGGCTGCAACAGACCCTCCAGCACCTTAGCAGGTGTTGGGGTAGTAAGAGAAAAACAGCCAGAGCCCCCCTGTCATGGTTTGATCCCGGTGTCCCCCACAAACAAATGAATGTGTTCTCAATGATTGATCCTCAGCTGATGGCAGTTAGGGAATTACAACCTCGCTAGAGCTGTGTTGTTGGGGGTGGGCTTATGGGGTTATAAGCCAGCTTCCCCTTGCCAGAGTTTGGCACACCTTCCTGCCGCTGTTCCCAGTGCTGTGGCAGAGGTGATGTCCACCCTTCTGCTCATGCCATCGTTTCCCCTGCCAGGATGGAGTCTCCCCTCGAGTCCATAAGCCAAATAAACCCATTCCTCCACAAACCGCTTTTGCTTGGGTTCTTTCTGGCCAGCAACTAGAAAGCTGACCACAACACCTGTCCCATAGGGATGCTAAATCCAAGTGGAGAGACAGGGCTACCTTCACTGAAAAGCTCAATGCCCGCTTTTGAGTGTGAAGCATGTAACGTGTGCTTTGGTTCATGGAGTTCTGAGGAACCAGCTGGTCAGACCTGGACAGTCAGAGCTGCAGCCTGGTGTGGTAGACCATGGGGTGAGGGACACTGGACTATATATAAGGATAGTTTCCCTCTGAAAAATCTGGGAGCCTGGATGAAGTATAGATTTGGGTTTGAGGGAGAAGGAGGAAGAAGGAGGGAGAGGCCACTGGAAGATGAAGAGTTTTTAGGGGACACGGGATGGAGACATGGCCAACGGGGGCCAAAGAAGAGGGAACGAAATGATAAACGTATTACTCTAAGAAGATTAAGCAGGTCCAGGTACAGCGGAGATTAGGCTGGGCTTGATCAGGAAGGAAGGATGGGAGGCAGCCAGTGGGAGTAATCCAGCCAGGAGGCTGGGCAGCTGGCTTCTCACTATGGGAACAGCAGTAGGCAGTCACATTGCCTGCCTCATCTTTATCATGTACAAATACCTAGGGGCACCCTGGCCCATGTGGTCCCACTCCTCCAACTTCCCGTCTGTGATTTTCTTTCTGCTTAAGCCCAGAGATCTGATCTGGCAGAGTTGGTGAGCTCTGTCTAAAGATCAGGTGCTGAGCCAGGTATGGCAGTTCGTGATTCTAGCACTTAGGAGGCTGAGGCAGGAGGATCTCTAGTTTGAGGCCAGCTTGTACTATATAATGAGACACTATTTAAAAACAAACTGGTTCAGGGGATAATAACACCTCTGTTGCAAGCATGAGGCCCGAGGGGACCTGGGACTGCCTGAGTTCTCTCCCCAGCACCCATATAAACAGCTGGGAATAGCCACCTACATCTGGAAGCCCAGCCCTGTGAGGAGCAGAGACCTGAGAATCTCTGAGGCCCATGCAAACAACAGGCTCTGAAAGACAGTGATAGAATGACCCATGTTTCTGTCTCAAGGAAGCATGTGGATGATTGATGGAGGAGAGATACCCATTGTTCTTGAAAATAAATCATTATTTAACAAAATGTGTAGCATGCCATCTCTGTTGCCATCAAGTCCTAGCAGTGAGATCCAAAGCAATTTTCTGATTATTTTTACCTAAGAATGAGCTTAAGCCTAGGAAATAATTAATTTGTTATGAAGAATCTTGGTTAAAACCCAAATCGGGCAGCTCTATAACTTACACTATTCCTTGTCAGGCTTTTTTTTTTTTTTGAAATAATTTAACCAAAACATTTATCAGGAAAGAGAAAGCAGAGACAAGTTAAAGGTTCACAAAATTAAAAGTTTCTTCTCAATGTATTTGTCATCTTATTTCATGTTATTTGGTATCTTCCCTTCATCTCCAGGATTTATTGTTAGAGCTTTGAGACTATTCCGGGCATATGCTCTACTATAAACCTTTGATTCCCATTAAAAATCATATATACTCTATGTCAAAAACATTATATATTAAATTCGGGTTCATATACATGGAATTGTCTTCCCTATAAGATAAATGGTAGAATCTAGCCCTTTTTTATTTGTTTGAATAAATCTTTAGATGCTGGGCAGATGGCTCAGAGAGTAGGAGAAATTGCCCCACAATCATGAGGGCCTAAATTCTCTCCCAGCACCTATGAAAAAGACAGGCATAGTCATGCATACCTGTAATGCCATTCCTGAGGAGGGAGAAGACAGGAGAATCGCAGGTCAGCCAGACTGACCTGAAAACAGCAGATCTAGGCTCATTGAGACTGTCTCAAAGCAATAACTCAGAAGACTGATGGAGGATAATGCTATGATGATATGCTACCCTACACACACACACACACACACACACACACACACACACACACACACACACACACACACACACACAAAATTATTTTAGGTTAGTATTTTTTATAAGATAGTATTGTCCCCTTTCCATTAATTTCTAAAGCTAAACTAGAGTGGTAAAAATGATTTTGGACAAAATAATCAGCACAAAGCCACTCAGGTAACTTCAAAGTGGGAGTTAAGAATCCATTGCTGGCTCTAGAGGAAAATCTTATATTGTGTCACCAACTTGGAGGTCTTATGTCAACGGATGAAATATCTTCCCTTTGAAATTTTCCTTTGCCTTATTGAGACGACAGTGAGGTGAAACAAAGACTCCGGTTCGTGACACTGAAATTACCAGAGCCTGGGAAATGGATGTCTTTACCTGCCTTCCAGTGGACGGGAGGGGCTGCAAATCTCAGCCTGTCTCGGCTCCCAGGGCCCCTGGTTGCCATGGTCTTCCCACACTGGCATCTAAAGTAACCAGATTCCTCAGATGTTTGACACCAGCCAATTTGTTTTCCTTCACCTCCTCCTTCCTCCCCTCTCTCCCTTTCTAATATGGGATGTTCTTTCTCTGCATCTATACCAAAAGTTTTGTATCAAACTGCTGTGTTTTCTTTTATTAAACAAATAGAGGGAGACAGCTCACTTTTCTTCCTCTGGAAGGTGGGGAAGGGAGGAGAGTCTGGTGTCTGAGGCTCTCCACAGAATTCTGGCTCACTGGGCTCTGATTTGAACTAAAGGTCAGAGGCCAGCAGCCACGGCTTCCCATTGTGTGAGCCTCACTGGGGGGAAGGGGAGGGAAGTAAGAAGAAAATGAGGCTTGCCCTCACAAAGTGCAGGGAAGTCAAACTGAAGCACCATTTCTTTTCTTTGAGACGATATATTGCTGTGTAGCCTAGGTGGGCCTTGAACCAGTGACCGTCTGGGATTACAGGAATGCACCACGGTGCCTGTCTTAAATATCATTTCGGTTTTACAGACTATTTTTCAAGATTCCAGAAGATCTGGAGGAAGTTAGCAGGTGGGGAAAGCAATGCATTTAAAGCAAGGGGACCAGCAAGCCCACACCATGTGCACCACGGAGAAAATACAACTCAGAGTGTGGGGGAGGGGAGAGGAGAGGGGCGAGGGCAATTCTTTCCCCTCTTTAGTACAGGGATTTTTCCTCTAAGTATCTGCATCCCCTTTCCTCCCCGGTGCTATTTTATTCCTTGCCTCCATGATTAATCTTTTTTTTTTTTTGGTCATTTGTATGTGTGTATGCATGTGCCTATGTGTGTATGTGGAGGTGAGAGGTTGATATCTGGTGTCTTCCTCAAGAGTTCTTAACTTTATTGTTATTATTCTTCTTCTTTAAATGGAGTCTCTAACTGAACCTGAAACTTTTTGATTGATTAGCTAACTAGAAGCTTCAGGGATCCTCTTGTCTCCACCTCTAAGCTATTTTTTTACATGGGTGCTGGGGATCCGAACTCACATCCTTATGCTTGTACAGCAGACACTTTACTGATGGAGCCATCTACCAGCCCATTAATCTTATGCCCGATACTTGTCAAACGCAGTGAGCACATAGATGGTGGCGATGGGCTTTCACAGAGCAGATGGCAGAGAAGCTCCCAGCCATGCTGCCTGCAGTACCTTAAGGCTCTCTGGAAGGGGTGCTTCTAACCCTTGTATCGTCCAGGGGTGAATCAGGAAGATGGCACTTGGGGACTCAGGGCTGGGGCACTGCCATCAGAGGTGGGGACACTTCTTAGATGGGGTTTCCTGTCTCCCTGCCTCTCACATTCCCTACAATGGCTCTGGAGAAACAGTCCCACAGCTGGAAATAGAGGTACTAGGGATGGCATACCAGGAGAAAGGTCTAGAAGCCGAGGACTCGGCTCAAGGGAAGGGCTAACTGCAGGAACACCCAAGGCAGACAAGGGGCAAGGTGGAAACCGGATCAGTGGGAGCAGGAGGCTTGTCAAAGAACTGCTTGGGAAATAGGAAGAAGGGATGCTGGTAGAGCCCAGCTCCACCTCGGTCCTCTGGCCTCGCTTGACATTCTCCTACCAAAGCTGTGCTTTCTGCAGGCTACACGTTCCCAGGTTAGGGGAGCAAAGGTGCTGTCGAGATGAAATTTCTTTTTCTTTTTCTTTTTTCTTTCAGCCCAAATGCAACTAGCTTTGAAAATTGCACAATTTGAAGTAACTGCTCCTCGGATTGTGGGAAGACAGGCGAGGCTGGGAATGAAGAATGAAGGTGGATCTTGACCTGATGGGGTATTTTTCTTGTGGCCATTTTCAAGGCCTGCAAACTCAGCCTGGCTTTGTTTTGCTGGTCCCAGAAGATAACCTGCCTTGAGGGCGTCTGTGAGCACATCATTTAAGGTCCTGCATCACTGGTGGACATGACTTCCGGCTGCTTGAACCCTGAAGTTGCAGAGGGCCCCTCCTTCCTCGGCTGGTTCCCCTCATTTGCCAACAACAACAAAACAATCCCACATATCTTCAGTGAATGCAAGTGTAACAAATACTTCCTTCCCCAGAAAACATTAGCAATTGCTTCAAATTAGGGAAAAATCAAATAATGTCTCATAGATGTATATAGTTTCTATATTCACCAAAACGGATGTTTCATGTGGTGGTTTGAATGAAATGTCCCTCATACGCTCATGTGTTTTGAATTCTTGGTCCCCAGCTGGTAGAAATTTGGAGAAACTGTGGGGCTTCTAGGAGGTGGAGCCTTGCTGAAGGGGTGTCACTGGGGGGTGGACTTTGAGGTTTATTAGTCTAACCCACTGGGTGTTCAAAGGGTTCACACTGACTGTTCCTTCCCAGCTGGTGTGACAAGATGTGATGTCCCAGCAGCCTGCTTTGCCACACTTGTCCTGCCATGACAGAACTGCCTCAGGGGACTGGACTGTAAGCTGAAATCAACCCTTTCTCACAATACACTGCTTATATCAACAACAAGAAGGTACCTGCTACGTTATGAGTATATGAAATCATGGCAAAGTTCACATTTGACTATATACATTTCTTTGCATTTTATAGATTTAAAACACATGCAAAATGGAGCTGGGGAGACAGCTCAGTGGGTAGTGTTGCATAAGCATGAGGACCTGAATTCAGATCCCCCAAAACCATATAAAACTTTCAAAAATTACATAAATATGTACTAAGTGTGATGGTGCATGCCTGTAATTCCAGTGTTAAAAGGGCAGAGACAAGAGGATCTTGAGGGCGTGTGGCTAGCTCGCTAAGTTAGCCAATTAGTAAGCTCCAGGTTCAGTGAGGGACCCTGTCTCAAAAAATCAGATGAGGAGTGATTGAGGAAGACTCCTGACTTCAAACTCTGGCCTCCACATGCATGTGCACACACATGCAAATGTACACACACACACACACACACACTCGCCCATGCACATACAACACATGTATGCACACCAGCCAAAAAACTCACACAATACATACAAAAATGCTAAAAAATTTTCCACCAAGCGAAGCCACTTTTTAAGCACCCTGGGGTGCAGGTTAGTGGCATTAACACACACCCACACTCTCTTCCTAATGTCTTTTTCACAAACCCAAGTGAACCTGACTGTTCTTGTAAACCTCACCACAGAGACAGCACTCCCTGACACGGGAACTATTTCCCTTGGCTTACAAGCTCTGGTTACTGTTAATGGTGCAGGGGAGCCAATAAGAGAAATCCGGAAAGACACACGTGTGTCAGGACACGTGAGAGGACTCCACACAGAGGCCACGTTCGTGTTTTACAACTTGCACGAGCACTTCTGGACACATTTTATGTTCACATGCAAGAAGTCTCAGACCCGTGGCAGCGGTGCTGATTGGTGGTCGCAGATGGAGTGTGGTACCAAACAGGAGTGCTCACTCCAGGGAATGATTAATCCAGAGCTGTGAACCACTCAGTGACTACTCTACAGCCATTCTTTGTCACCATCACCCCATTATCTCTGTGTGCACCCCCCAGTAGAGTTGAATGAGAACATCCATCCTCCTACCCTAATGCCCCAAAGTGGAATTCATATTTGAAGTCAGCTTAAGAAAAGCAATGGAAAAGAACAGCTATCATTTTATTAACATGGATGGATTATTCATGTCTCTAGAGTGACAGCGAATCTGATTGCACCCTGAAGTGCCAAGAGGATGCCAAACACAGCCGTGAAAAGCACAAGAAACTCACAAAGCTTTGGAATTCATCTGCAAGCACCCCACACCCCTGAAAGGAAGGTAGCACACAGCTCACTTGATACTTTAATAACATGCGGAGAGGGCTAAGGACCCCTGGGTGCCTTCGCAGCTATACAGGAGGGAAAGCAAGAGGGCTAATTTCCCAGCTCCTTTGCAGATGGCATTAGAAGCTTTACAAACCTCTTGTAAGTCACCTTTCAGCTTCGTGAAATCAACTGATGAGAGGGAAGGAAAGGCCTTGCAGGTGCTACATTTCTGCTCCTCCAAGTTGACCACCTCTGCTAAAAGCAAACTGACTTCAGCAATGGCCTCTGGGACAGTTTTGAGCCCTCTCCCTTTGGTCCACCTTGTGCATCTGGCTTTAGGTAGGTACTGGAGAATAGATCTCAGGTCACTGGGTTTTGCGGGCAAGTGCTTTAACTGGTGCACCATCTCTTCAGCCCCCAAATTTTAATTGTTTTTATTAATTAATTTTGATTTTGGGAGATAGGGTCTGTTGCAATTTGAATATGAACTTCCCTTACAGGCCCGTGTGTTGGAATACTTGAGCCCCAGCTGATAGCAATATTTGGGGGGAGTTGATGGGGCCTCCTGGAGGAGGCACAGACCTTGATGTTTTTATAGCACATCTCTCTCTCTCTCTCTCTCTCTCTCTCTCTCTCTCTCTCTCTCTCTCTCTCTCTCTCTCTCTCTCTCTCTCTCCTGCCTTACTGGATGCAATGTGACCAGC
Source organism: Zapus hudsonius (assembly GCA_004024765.1). Classification (NCBI taxonomy): domain Eukaryota; kingdom Metazoa; phylum Chordata; class Mammalia; order Rodentia; family Dipodidae; genus Zapus; species Zapus hudsonius. The sequence continues at coordinate 37,935 of PVHP010009586.1, forward strand.
CACTTCCTGTTTCTGCTCACCATGCCTTCCCTGCAATGATGGACTTTATCCCATGGAAATGTAAGCCAAAACAAACCCTTCTTTTCTTACTCTGCTTCTTGTATTTGGCTATAGTGATGAGAAAAGTAACGAATGCAGGGTCTCACGACGCCCAGGATTACCTTGAACTCCTGATCTTTCTGTCTTCACTTCCCAACACCTGAGACTACAGGCCTGTCTTACTATGTATAGTCACAGCTCTTTTGAAATGAAACGATGAACTTCCAGAAAAAAAAAGGCTTTTGTTTTGTTTCTGCATTTCTGGTTTTGGTTTCAGTTGAAAATGAGCAGTGTTTATGGGCAAGAGGAGTGTGAGGTATGGGCACCACTCCCTCTCCTTCTCCTAGGTAGAAGAGCCTTCAGACCTGGAAGCCATCGTGCAGGCTTCCAGCTCTTCCTCTGGGTCAGCATGCAGCCTAGAATAGGAATGAGTCCTTCTTTGGAGTGGAGGAGATAGAGTCTTGCTAATGTAGCTCAGGTTGGCCTTGAACTCTCCATCTTTCTGCCTCAGCCTCCTGAGGGCTGAGATTACAGGTGTGCCCTACCTAAGGATGGGTCTTAAATGTCTTACATGTGGGTTCAGTGGGCCATTGGCCAGAGGTTTGACATTGTCATGGTTTGATCCAAGTGTCCCCCACAAACAAATGAATGTGTTCTGAATGCTCGATCCCCAGCTGATGGCAGTTTGGGAATTAGAACCTTGCTGGAGCTGTGTTGTTGGGGGCGGGCTTATGGGGGTTATATGCCAGCTTCCCCTTGCCAGTGTTTGGCACACCTTCCTGCCATTGTTGCAGTGCTGTGGCAGAGGTGATGTGTTCACCCCTCTGCTCATGCCATCATTTTCCCTGCCAGGATGGAGTCTTCCCTCGAGTCCATAAGCCTAATAAACCCATTCCTCCACAAGCTGCTTTTGCTTGGGTTCTTTCTGCGCAGCAACTAGAAAGCTGACTGCAACAGACATGCTAACAAAAAAATGTCTCTTAACATATGTCTCCTATGTCTCTGTCCACTTTTTATTTTGCAAATGAGTATAGAGCTTCTGGAAGATTACTGTGACACCTTAAGTTGTGCTTGAAGTATTCATACACACACACACACACACACACACACACACACAACCTGCATTGCCCTGACCTCAGGGAGAGCTTGGGTTCCCAGGAGTGGCATACATGATGAGCAGGTCTGATGGACCCTAGGGGACCTAGGAATAGGACCTTGTGCATCGAGCAAGGGAGAAGAGGATATTGAAATAAATCTGACCTAGGTCACAATTCTGCTCTCAGCAAGCCTCAGAAGTTACATGACATCTTTGACATTCAATCCATAAAAGATCCATTCTTTATTTCTTTTGTCTGAATGGGAGGTTACACTATAGCTTTTTCAATAAAGAAAGGTGCCCACTGAAAGCAGACACCTCCAAGGAGCCCCCATATAAAAGGAGGTCTGTCTTGCATTCATGACTATTGTGTTCTGGGCCCAGCAGCAGAAGGCTGAAGCTTATCATTTCCTGCCGGATTCAGGAATACCTGAGTCCTTTACCTGGCCTGTGACTTGAAGATTCAAATTTCTTACAGGTAGATATTTTAACATTTCTATAAAATGTTACAGATGGCTGTCTTTCATATCATATTTCATCAACTCTAAGACTCATAAACTTAAGGCATATATTTTCAAGTACTAGAAAGAAAGCTAAACACTTCAAAACCGTAGCATGCTATCAGATGCATCCTGATATGAATGGTGAAAAGCTCATCTTGGGGTCAAGGTGACAATGCCTTTTAGGTACTGCAGTCCTTTAGGCTCCAGCCTGGGTCTCGGCTCCCAGCCAGACACTAGGCCCAGAGTGGCACTGGTCACCTGCACCTATCCTGGCTCTTTCCATCTCTGAAAAGAGAGTGATGATGGGAGACAGGGAGAGGAAGTGGTCACGAATCCTGAGGAGGTTGGAGGCCAGGCTTTCCTCCTCACAGCTTCATTTAGAGCGAGACTTGGCATAAGCACTTTCTGTAATTTTATTTATTTATTTATTTATTTATTTATTTATTTATTTATTTATTTATAGACAATAGACTGGGCTGGTTTCAAACTTTATGTCTTTATTTCCCAAGTGCTGTGATTACAGACAGGCACCACTATGTTTGTGCAGTGCTGAAATTTGAACCCAGGGCTTCATGCATGCTAGGCAAGGCCTCTACCAGCTGACCGCCACCCCCACCATCTGAGTTTTTTTGGGGCAGTGCTAGACAATGAACCCAAAGCCTCTGTGTGCTAGGCAAGTGCTCCACCACTGAGCTATATCCTCAGCCATCCTTTTGTGGTTTTCTGAATGACAATGAAACCAAACAGAACAAAACCACACTTTACCACACAGCGTTGCACACATTTTGCTCACAGACAGCATGCATATAGACAAGAAGGAGGAAGAATTGTGTGCTCACTCAAACACAGGACAAGCACCTATGTAATTCTGTAGACAAAACTGCTCCAGGAAGCAATAATTTTTAGGGGGAAAATGTCCCTTCATAATTCTATATATCTCTTCTCCAGGCTTGTGACACCAGCCACTTCCTGGTGGTGACCTGGTGGTGATCAAGGAGGGAAGGAAAACCGGATGGCCAAGTTTTGTGAGCTGGGATGATTTTTTGTTTTGTTTTGTTTTTGGCTCTGCTAGGTCAAGGTAATAAGATAAATTACAAAAGCAAAGAATTTCTTCTTCTAGTTTTCACGAAGACATGCTGCAGTCTTGAATCTAGTTCGGGGGTGGGGGGGTGTTTCGGATTTACAGAAAGAAAGAGTACGTACCACATGACTCAATTTCTTCCACCTTCCTTCCCTCCCTCCCTCCCTTCTTTCTTTTTTTATGGTGATAAATAGGTAACATAACCTTTCTCATTTTCATCATTTTTGAGTATAAAACTCAGCAGCAGTAAGGGCATTCCCAGTGTGTAACTGTCCCCACCATTTCCAGGCATTGTCGCAGAGAGGAACTTTGTCTGTTAAGCATCTTTCTTGTTTCTTGTTTCCTTTCATCTAATTTTTTGATTTATTTTATTTTTGCTAGGAGCATTTTAAGTATGGGTATTGATACGGATTTGGAAAGAAATGCGACAAACGCATGATGGGGGAAACACCAGACTGAAAGGGAAAGACAGTTTCAGAGTCCAGTTAGACACTCCTCATTAACGGGCCTTTCCAACAGAGTCTAACACATATGAAAATAAAATAGAATCTTACAAAATGACCAGGAAGAATGGGCGATTGTAGACCTTTTCTATTCCTTCTCCACATCCTTCCCTGAGGCTGAGGTCAGAAGTAATGAGTTTGCAAAGCTACTCAAGGCAAAGAGATATTAAAGTATCAAAGCCTGGGTGTTCATTTTCTCTCCATCACCCGCTCGTCCACCTCTCCTTGCTTTCACACATCCACCTCTACCGAGAAAGCGTCAGTAGATGCCCAGCACATTGTGGGCACCATCACTACCAAGAAACACTGGCTGGATCTTAAATAACTCCGACACCAGGAAGGGGACAAGGGGATATGAATGGCTATGTAAGGAACAAAACTCCGACAGGGAATGGCTAATTCTGCCTAGGGACTGGAGCAAGGGTGGGGATGGAGTTAATGTAACTCTTCACTCAAGGCAGAATGAAGTATCAATATTATCTACTCTGTGAGTATCCAGGTAATATGTTATCAGTCTACAAATATGATAGTTACAGGCAATGAGATGGGGTAACTATAAGCATTCCTGCAATCCTAGCACTTGGGAGGTGGTGGCAGGATGATCAGAAGTTCAAGGCCAGTCTGGGCAACATAAGACCCTATCTCAAAAAAAAAATCCACAAACAAAAAAACACAAAGCCAAACCAAACTAATAACCAATGACAACAACAAACCCCCCCAGACTATAAAAAACATGTCCTGTGACAATTGGCCTTCTCCTCTGGCTTCTGCAATGTGTGCATACCATGCATGTATCTGCATGCACCACACACACACACAAACACACACACACCCCTCCATTATTAGCATGAAATGGTAATGACATGCTAACTTTTCTGCCAAAATATTGACTAAAATGAAATAAAAACAATGACTATATTATTCCATTGGATGGGAGTGTTATCGCTTATTTAACCAAGAGTCTATTACTTGACATTTAAATCATTTTCAGTCTCTCACCATTTATTTTAATGCTGAAAATAAACTCTCATACATAGTAAACCCTGTGCACATCTCTCTTTCCTTCAGATAAATCCTACACATAGTTTTGCATCAAGGAGCATGAATTTTTTTATATCATATAACTTGTTGATCAATATGATTAGTGTACGAAATAATGGGTTTGATTATGACATTTTCAGGCATGTATCTCTTTGTGCCTTGCTTACACTTGCCCCTCACTGTCTCTCCTCCTCCCTCGCTGCCCCCCCCCATAGTCCCTCTCTGAGCATGCGGCACTTTCGAGACTCCTCTTTGGATCTCTCCTCCCCAATGGCCTCTGCATGGTTTTCCCACGAGGAATCCAGAAGGGTCTCTGGATCATACTGTCCAAGTGTGACACAGCACACTTCCTTCCCAGTGAACAGAACGGAAGACACTCCCAGCACGAGCTTTCCCCTGGGTTCCTCTCTCTCTGCCCAAAGCCCTGTGTGTAGACGTGGACGAGTGTTTGGCTCAGCACCAGGGAAACAGCTAAATATTATATCAGCATAGAGCATTCTTCGGTGGAATTGTTCCTCCAGGTGTACTTTCTCTGTGTCTGTCTTTCTGTCTCTCTCTCAGACAAGCTCTCTCATTGGTCTAGAGCTCACCAAGTAGGCCAGACTGGCTGGCCAGTGAGCCCCAAGGATTCTCTTGTCTCCACCCCCCCCCCCACCAGCACTAGAATTACAGGCATGGGTTGACATACTAGGGTTTCCATGGTTTCTGAGGATCCAATTCAAGTCCTCATACTTTCAAGGCAAGAACTTTACTCATTTGACCACCTCTCAAGGCCGCCATACAGCATTCTTGAGAGCCAAAGGACAGGCTGAGATTTCTGAAGAGGCCAAACCCACATTCTTCTCCCTAAGGTTTGCTGGACTTGATATGAATGTGTGACTCAGTGTCCTGTCAGAGACGCTCTCGCCATTAGCAGGGTGGTAGCAAGTTCTCCTGGGCAACAAAGAAAAGCAGTAACCCAGCTTCAAATTCATGCCCCTGATTCTGGCCTTTGAAAATAGTGTAGTCATTTTGCTAACTTGATATTTGAGCCAGGGGTTTTGAGACCATTCCTGCCTCCATCAACCTTCAGGGCCCTGAGAGAATCCCCTTCCCATCATCCCACCCGGGGTTTCTTTGTCAAGGTCGTTCTGCAGGTCCACTGTTTTGGGTCCAATAGACCCTTCTGTCACTCTCATGAGACTGACCGTTCTGATGATCGTGGGACCCTCACTCCCACTGCAGCCAGGAAAACATCCATTTCCTAGCTGGGCACACCTCATGCCCAGACCACCATGGCATGCAGGCCTCTCATGCTGCTCTTACTGAATTGCTCTTACTTCCTGAGTGGGTCTTGTTCACCTGTTTTATCTGCCTCCAATCCACCTTCCTTCTTTCTTTATCTGACTAATTTCTTTTCTGATCCTTTAATCCTGAATCCTTTTTAAATATTGTATTTATTCATTTTAAGCAGAGAGAGAGAGAGAGAGAGAGAGAGAGAGAGAGAGAGAGAGAGAGAGAGAGAGAGAGAGAGAACACACCAGGGCCACAATCTTGTGTGGGTACTGGGGAATTGAACCCGGGGCCTTAGACACTGGAGGCAAGTGACTTAACCGCTGAGCTCCTTAATCCTGAATTCTAATGGCACATCCAGGAAGCCTTTTTTGCCCTCAGCTTGGCTGGCTACCTCCTTTCCTTTGCCACCCCTCCATGGGCCTTCTTGTTGCCTGTATCACAACTGTGTGCTTGGATAGGAGTCTACCTGCCCTGTTAGGCTGGAAATCCCTTACCAGCCCTTGACTTTATACTGGTCTCTTTCAGTGCTTGACATCCAACAAGATTCAGTGAGTGAGTGTGTGAATGAATGAATGACAAAAGTTGCTTCCCTGTAACCTTCCAACATTCCTTCAGACCCTTCCTGCAGGTTAGCCCAGGACAGGACAACATTCATCCATTCCTAAGGGTCCTGTCTTGATCTCAGTTCTGAGCATCTTGGAAGAGATGTGCCTCCCCAGAAGCACTACTGTGTGTAGAAGTAAAGACCTGATGTGTCACTATGGAATCTGCATATCTCTATCCTTTTTTTATTTTGGTCGAAATTTTAAATGAGGGCTAGAGATGGCTCAGAGGTAAGGCTCTTGCCTACAAAGCCTAAGGACCTTGGTCTCATTCCCCAGCACCCATGTAAAACCATAGATGCTCAAAGTGGCCTGTGTGCATCTGGAGTTTGTTTGCAGGGGCTGATGCACCCATATTCTCTGTCTCTTGCTCTTTCACTCTCTGGATCTTTCTGCTTACAAATAAATAAATGAAATATTTTATAAAATTTAAATGACATTGAACCTACCTATGTGTGCAGAGGTGGGCAGAAAGACATACTTGGACCCAGCTGTTTGCCTGACACCAGACACATGATCTGTGTCAGATCTCCAACTGTGACAGACCTGGATCTAGAGACCTTTCAGAGCCAACTTCTTTGCCAGAATGACGGGTCTTTTCCTCCATCCACTCCTGCCATCCCCAGCTGGAGGATGCTGGTCTGCGTGTCACGGTTCCCTCCTGCTCCTTCTTCCCACCATCAACAGCTCACTTCGAAGGCCTTTCCCTTATCTCTGCTATCTGCCCACTAGCTTCTCACCTCCTGGCTCCTCTACGTAATTCACATCTTTCTCAAAGCTTTTTTTTTGGACCAAACTAAAGTCTCCTGGAGATTGTCATGACATTGACAAATATACCAAGTGATATCTGTTTCCAAAATATCAATCATACATCCAAAGGATGACTGAGCTGGAAGAAACCTCCGGGCAGCCTGGCACTTGAACTTCTCTTGATGAGAACTGACAGGAGATTTTGTTAGATGTTTGTCCATCCATCCATCTGTGAAAAATCAGTGATTGGCTGAGAGACTGGTTCTAAACTGAACATAATGTATTTGGAGACAGATGTCCAACATATCACAGTCACCCAGAGAGAACCTTCTCACCCATATGATTCCTCTTCTAAGCCCTGATGTTCAAACTGACATGTAGGGGAAGAGAGAAATGTGTCCAGATAAAACTAAGGGAAGGAGGTGTGGGATAGAGGTCTGCAACAGAAGAATGGCCCAGTTATTCCCCCGTGGAGACCACATCAAGAGGATTGGGAGGCTGGGAAGACGGCTTAATGGGTAATGCTTGCTGTTCAGGCATGAGGACCCGAGTTTGGATTCCCAGTACACCCATAAAAACGCCAGGCATGGTGGTGCAAGCCTATAAGCCCAGCACTGGGAAGATGATGACAGGAAGAGCCCTAGGGCTTGCTGGTGAGACCTGGGTTTAGTGATGGGCCCTATCTGAAAGAATAAGGTAGAGAGTGACTGACACAGGTTGCTTCTCTGCAGAACATTTAGGCGTCTCGTTACCCACAAGGATAGTAAGAATGGATGTGGTATGATGCAGACCCAGGGAGGGCCTCTTCTGCACTGATCAGGACACTATGTTTATGGTGTCAGGAGGCCAGAGGGTATCAGAGCTGTGTGACATGACAGCGATAAATGAGAAGGAACTGGACAGATTTGGTAAGAAAAAATGAGTAACACAGGCCATAAGTCACTTGAGGTACTGGAGGAGCTATCGCACAGAAGAGAGAAGAGAGGCCAGGCCTTTAACACATAGGCTGCTGCTACAGGATACTCGTTGTATGTGGTCCCTTCCATGAGCACAGGAACTTTGTCTGGATAACTCGTTGCTAGATTTCCATTTATAGCCTGGCCATCCACTAAATACTGCACGTTTTCACTGAATGTGTGGGGAAAGACGGGCCACAGCCTCACAGGACTTGTGTTAAGTTTCCTATGTAGCAGGCCAAGAACATCCCCTATCCTCGGTAAGCATTGATAAGAAAAAGTTATTATTATTTATTATTCATCTGTCTTGTCTACCTTTGTTGTTGCTTCTGCTTACTACAACTATTTTAGCGGTGCTGGGAATCAAACGCACGGCCTCATGCCTGCTAGGCAAGCACTCTACTGCTGAACCCCAGCCTCACTAGAGTTTCTTCTAATTTTGAGACAGGCTCTTGCTAAGTCTCCCAGGATGGCCTTGAACTCACTCCATAGCATAGGCAGAACTTGAGCTCTCTTGATCTTCTTCTCAAGTAGCTCGGATCACACTTCTATGCCACCAGGGCCAACTGCTTAATGCATTTTGATAGGTAATGGTGTTTCCCATTAACCAAATGTGGAGTTACAGAAATAGCCAGTCATAAAATGATGTGTGAAGGAAGAGTGATAGGGAACTGATTTCTTCATAGGGGAATCTCAAAACTCATTTTTGCAGGGAGGACAGAGAGAGAACCATCTTAGGGATGGAATTAATTTGGTTCAGTGAGGCCAGGAAGCCAGAGGCCTATATAGTTAAAGAAGAGGTGGGGATGTGTGAGGTATCTGGTTGTCCAAGGGCACAAACTAGGCTTTCTCCAGATATGGGGGACACGGTTCTGTGGGTAGAGTGCTGTTCTGCAAGGGTCAGGACCAGCACCTACTTACTGCTTGGCATGATGGGATGCTCCTGTAATCCCAGTGCCGGGGAGGTGGAGACAGGATTCCTGGGACTCACTGGCTATTTTTATCTAGCAGAATCAGTGAGCTCTCGGTTCAGCGAGAGACCCTGTCTCAAAGAATAAGGTGGATAGTGACTCAGGAAGATCCCTGACATTGACCTCTGGCCTCTGCACATCCCTCCTCTTAGGGGACCACACACAGGAACATGCACACCTTAGAGAGCGAAGCTTTCTTGTGTTGCTTGGCCTGGCTTCTCTTGGAGTAGTCTTTCTGGTATGGGACTGGCTGACCTCTGTCTGGGGAAATTGACCAGTGGCGTGAGGTATACCTTATTTGTTGGGGAAAACAGGACGCTCTCTAAGGACCCAAGGACTTTTTCAGTAGTGATAATCTAACTTTCTAGGGTCAAGCCAAAAGGCTATGCATCCTTGTGGACAAGAACGTAAACTCAGAGAGATTCTCCCACTACAAGATCGGGCCTGAAAAGAGCTCACACACTCTTCTCTTTTTAACAAGTCCTCAAAGGACCCATTCCTTAAAGGAGATCTTGGCATCTCCCTGCATGACTGGCCCCAGGCAAAGCAGAAGAGTCTGGAATGAGGAAATGAGTGCTCAGAGTTGGCTGTGGAGGGGCCATCTGTCTAATGGAGTAGAAACGTACAGGACCCAAATGGCACATGGCATTAAGCCATGCTGGTCCCTGTTCTGGGGTTTCTGGTGGGTACTTCGGTCAGGAGAGAAAAATGAAACCTAGGTGTTATAAGTTTAGCGAAGGCAGAAATGACTTCTACTGCCAAAATAAACAAATTGCCTAATTAATCTAACTGAAAAAAAAAAGTATTAGATTAAAAAAAATAACCAAAGAACCTCTTAATGCTGCCCTTGTTTATTTGGCTGAGTTCTGGGCCGAGTGGGTATATTTAGCCTCAGTATGCTGCAGGCTTGCATCTTGTAGCTCAACAGGAAGTATCTGCAGTCACAGCTAAAGATATCTCTGCATGTTTGGAAATTTACGAGCAGCTGTAGAAGTGGAACTGTGGTGGGCAGAGGGCTGGAACAGTGTCCCTTTCAAATGAGGGAGGCCGCTGAATTAAACATACCAAGTTCATGGCAGGCACGGTGCACCTGATGTGCTAAGAATAGACAAAGTGGAAGCTTCTTTTGCTAAAATAATGCCGCACTGAAATGTTCCTTTTCCAACCCTACAAGAACACAGGGGAAGGGGTAGAGAGGGTGGGTTCCGAGATGCCAACCCTGCCCAAGCCAAGTGGTCATTTCCTAGATCTGGCACTTTCTAAAAATAAACAGCCTCCTTGAAACTGAGTGAATTGAAGGCGCAGTAATCAATACATTATTTTTTAATAACTCGAGGCAGAAATGGTTGTACCGAAAAGACATTGTATACCTGTTAGCCAGCAAGGAATCCTAAGTGACAAACAAGACTTTTCCATCTTGGTCAGGAACTATTTATTTATTTGTTATTTATTTATCTTTGAGGTAGGGTCTCACTCTAGCCCAGGCTGATCTGGAAGTCACAGATATCCTCCTACCTTAGCCGCCTGAGTGCTGGGATTAAAGATGTGCACCACCATACCCGGCAGGAACGATTTATTTTTGGGTTCCCTTATCAGCAGCCCAATACCATCCTTACTTTTGCTCAGCTAGAAGGGTCCCAGGTACACACACATGCACACACGCACGCATACACATACACATACGCACGCATGCACGTGCACACGCATATACATACACAAGCACACACACACACACACACACACACACACACACACACACACACACACACACACACACGAGAATTGCCTGGCAGACAGTCTGGATACGGTTGGCCGTCGTACATGGTCACAGAGGAGGCCACTACTCTATACGAATGGCTTGTAGATCCAAAAGCAACTTAACTTGCATTCTGTGACCAAAGACAATGTTTCCTGTTTCTAAGCGTCACTTTCTCTTTGTTGCAGTGTGGAACTGAGACAGATCACCCCGGTGGCCTCAAAGGTCGTCCTGGAGACACAATGAGCCAATGCATAGAGCAAGCAGCACTTGCGGGTGTCGATGGGCATCTCCCTGGAAAGACGAGCAAAATGACGTTGTTTCTAGGTGATCGGGAAGCGCTCTGCACAGGGACAGCTGGCACATGATTTCTTTCGTGGGGTGGCGCCATGTGAAATAGGTGAAAAGCATTGTCACTATGTCACCTGGAGCAACAGGGGCGATAGGAAACATACTTTCCAGCCCAGGTTAGCTCTTGACTGTCGTTACTGGTTACACTCGTCCTTCCCTAACTGGACCTTCTCTGGGCAGCTCTGCACCTGGCTATCAACACTGCCCACACTGGCACTGGTGCTCAACACTTGTCAACCCTACAGCCAGGTGGACAGAGATACCCACTTTCTCTTGGGCACACCCTCTAAAAGCTGCTGTTTGGGTGGTCATTTAACTGAGAGGATTATAGTTTATTTTCTTTGGTTCCTCTCCCTCTCATCTGCCCTATATGGTTCATTTAAGTCAGCTAAAAATTATAACTTCAAAAAGGATGTGCAATGCTTAAAATCTGAAAATCAACCCATGGATCTTCTATTTGGAAAACCCCTAGAAGTTGCTGCACTTTGGAATTCGAATGTCCTTCCTAGGCCCGTATGCTTGAAAGGCTGGTCAGTGACAGCTCATGGTGCCCTTGAGAGGCAGTGGGACATTTAGAGGAAGAGCCCAGTGGAAGGAAGTTAGGGCCTGAAAGGACCCCCGCCCCAGGCCATCCTCTTCGCTGCTTCCTGGCCACCATGAGGTGAGCAGTGTTTTCAGCCAAGCACTCCCATAGAGCCAAGAGCAACAGACCCACTGACCATGTACTGAACAAAACTGTGAGCCAAAATAAACTTCGTTCTTTTTATGTTGATTTACCTCAGGTATCTGTTACAGTAACATAAAGCTAGCATAGACGCCTTCTTTATTTTTAATCCATGAAGAATGAAGTATCTGCTCAATATGTACTATGTGCTGAGCACTGGACAGTTATATATTTCTGTTCAGTTCACCTTTCTCCAGTTGTCCTGCCTCAGTTCATCACTGGTTGTCTCGTAAGGCACTTGTGGGCAACATTCTTCATATACTTTTTTTTTTTTGTTTTGTTTTCGAGGTAGGGTCTCACTCTAGCCCAGGCTGACCTGGAATTCACTATGTAGTCTCAGGTTGTGCCTCAAACTCACAGGGATCCTCCTACCTCTGCCTCCCAAGTGCTGGGATTAAAGGTGTGCACCACAATGCCTGGCTCACACCTAGCTGTTTTACGCGAGTTCTAGAGA
>PVHP010009587.1:0-50020 GCA_004024765.1 Zapus hudsonius
AATTCTCATGAAAGGAGGGAGCCTTACTCACCTCTTTCTCTCCTCCATATGTCTGTCTCTCTTGCTTTTCTATGAAGATTCACTTTTTTTCCTTTTTTTGAAGTTTATTCAGAAAGATTTTAGATAGAAGGCACCAAGTCCAAATTATCAAGATTACAACACATACTTGACATTCAATATCAATATGACACTTGGAATGATTTTCGGCACAACCTAAAGCAGAAGTACAGAGTCCCCTAAGTTCTCAACAATAAAGTAGCTTTGATACTCACCCACCACGCCTCAGAGAACTGAGTGGAAGAGGGGGCGGAAAGATTGTGAGAGCCTTTTTTGGGAAGAATATCCAGAGTCACAGCCCCCCTCAGTAACAACTTATTAGGGTCGGCAGAACTGGGCTGACTCCTAGGCTATCCATGGTCCCCTGCCCCAAGGACTGATCCAGACTACCCATGGAGGAGGATATCCAGCTGATTGGGGATGGGGAAGAGAGGCATTGGGGAACTGGGGATAACAACTCATTGTTTTCCCACTAAATAATGTATGTAACTCATTATGGACAATAAAAAAAAAATGACACTTGTAATACATTGTCAATTTGGTGCTAGCAAATAAAATGATATAAAAATTATTATATTACTTTTGAATTTTATAATAAAGATTATCACCGGTAGTAAAATATGAATTAAGATACACATCAGTCAAAATGAAAATTACAATTTTTATAAATGTTTGAAAAACTTTATTTTTTATTTATTTACTTGCAAGGAGAGAGGGAGAGAAAGAGAGAAAAAAATAGACACCTCCAGTCACTGCAAAAGAAATCTAGAGGCATGTGCCACTCTGTGTATCTGGTGTGGACAGGGGAACCAAACCCAGGTTGTTAGGCTTTACAGGCAAATGCCTAACTGCTGAGCCATCTCTTAGCCCACATGGTCTAATTTTTAAATAATTGCACATTTAAATACTAACATAGTAAACTCAAACTGTGCATATAAACTAAAATTTTTGTCTTAATTTACATCTGTATCTAACTTTCATGTACTCTCTTCCCTAGACCTAATCGCTATTAAAATTCAGCATGTAACTTAGTCACTTTGGACTGCTATAATAAAACGTTGTAGATTAGGTAGCTTAAACAAAACACCTTTCCCCCTTTGCATTTCTTTGTTTTTTCTTTTTTTTTATTGTCCATAATGAGTTACATTATTTAGTGGGCCAACAATGAGTTGTTATCCCCAATTCCCCAATGCCCCTCCCTCCGTATCCCCAATCAGCTGGATATCCTCCTCCATGGGCTGTCTGGATCAGTCCTTGTGCTAGTCTTTATTTTAAAGATTATCATTGTTGGGATGGAAAGATGGCTTAGTGATTAAGGCACTTGCCTGCAAATCTCAAGGACCTGGGCTCGGTCCTACAGTGCTCACATAAAGCCAGATGCGCAAAGGGCACCTGCATTTTGATTTGTTTTTGTAGTGGCTAGAGGCCCTGGCACACCCATTCTCTCTTTCTATCTATCTGCTTCTCTCTCTTTCCCCCTCATAAATAAATAAATAAAATATTTTTTTAATTATCAAAAAATGTCATCATTGTTATTCAAGCCTTCCCTTTCTGGAATGGAAATCTCTGAACAGTGTCCCTATGAGGATTTGGGATGTGGAAAATCACACGGAAAATCATGTGCACACATGGCTCATGCTCCAGAGAACTAAAGAGGCTTTGAAGTCAGTTTGTGGAGATGTGTTCTTTCTGTCCTTCCACAATTCTTACTCCTTACTCTGTGCATCCTCTGAAATCAGAACCTGTCTCCTGTGCTAGTTTCTTCCATATCCCTTGCATAAAGAGCTGGTCCATCTTCCCAGCCTGCAGTGACTTCTAGGACAGATGCTACTCATCTATTTGTCAAAGGACTTCCCCAAGCTCTCCAGTCAGTCATCTGCTAGTCTTGACCCTACAAGGTCCTCTCATTCCAGCCGAGGTTAAAGAAACATTCAGTTTAATGCATTTCCTATTATCCTTTGAAAGAGGTCCAACATTACCACTGGAATACTTTTGATGTTTAATAATGTCAATATTGCTTTCCAGACACAAAGTAAGTGGTAGAGAAAGAGATGACAGCTGAGTAAACAGTCTTATTGCAGAACTTTCTCAATACTTCATGGAATGAGACTACCTTGCCTGAGGCATTTATAATTTTGGCTGGAATTCTATCTAGTCAGTTCTCACTGACTGAGAGCTCAAGGTATGGTGAAAATTCAAGCCCATGTTCATTGACATACAATTTTTTTTGTAAAGGATTAAGACACATACATATACATACATACATATTTGTGTGTGTGTGTGTGTGTGTGTGTGTGTGTGTGAGAGAGAGAGAGAGAGAGAGAGAGAGAGAGAGAGAGAGAGAGAGAGAGAGAGAGATATGAATGGGGGACAGTCCTCTAGCCACTGCAAATGAACTCCAGATGCATGCATCATATTATCCATCTGGCTTTCTTAGGTACTGGGGAATTTAATCCCAGTTGTTAACTTGGCAGGTGAGCCATCTCTCCAGCCCTGCATACATTTATAGATTGCATGTTAGTATTATCCTTCAGATAAAGACAACACATGCACAGCCTACAAAACTAAGTGCTATGCAAAAATGATAGTCTCCCTAAATCTGAAGCAGATTTAGATTTTCCCTAACATAGGTACCTATAATGTGGGAATCTATAGTCTTCACCATGATCCTACTAACTTGTTTGTTATGCATTGTCCTTAGAAAAGAGTTGATTTATTCTTTGTGACTATGGTCTTAGAGTTATGTCACTTGTCTCCTTTAAGGACAGATAACAGAATAAAAGTGGAGTTTGGGAAATAACCATACACCATACCTTACTATTCTATATCAAACAATGAATTACTTTATGGCTAGAGAATTTGATGCTCTGAAAAATTCTATATAACAGTGTTTATTTTAACTGTTTTTGAGGCATTATGTTGGCCCTATTATACACCAGTTTTTTAAGAGAAATGAAGCTAAGTTTCCATAGAAATATTGGGCAGTTGAAAATTTTACATTGGTCCTGGACTTTTTCACAACATTTGGTACAGAAGAATATTACTGTAATATATTTCAATAATGTTTATCTTTTATTAGCTTTTAGGTTTGAATCTTAACACCACAGAATATTTTCATATTCCATAGTAGTTTAAAATGTAGACTTGACTTAAATGAGTTACTCTAAGTTGGTTAAACATGAGACTTACTTGAATCAAAACTGTTTATATAGAACTCAGAAAGAATGTCCTTGTACAAACTAAAACATTTGTGATGTTATTAAAAATTTATCATGCTGATATAAATATTTCCAAAGCTAAATTATAATAACCCTATTACATTGAGTAGTCTGAACTTGAACAAATCTGCTTTGCTGGAACAAAGACATCACTGTAAAATGGTTACTTATGTAGATTTCTGTCAACTTTTCCTTTTTCAGAATCTCAGTTGCTATTTCTTGCTGCTGTTAATGTATTTCCATAGCAATCTCTGCTCCTTCTTCTCCGTCTCTCTCACTGTCATCATTATTTACTAGGTCTCACTAGGACCCCTGGATGACTTCTTGATTTTGGAAATTCAGGCCCATAGGTAATAATCTCTGGAGTTGTGAGCTATTGACTTCGTTTTAATGATGAAAAATCAGCTGTCTGATTTTAGATGGCTCTAGAAACTGCCAACATTATTGAAACTGTTGAATGTCTATTCAATTAGTTGGAAAATAAACTATTTCAAGCCATCAGAGAAAGGAAAAATATTCTCAGTAGTTAGTCCTGGAAAAAAGGAAGATTTTTTAGAAAATTTCTTCATTCCTTTTTAGTTTTGGTTTGAAAGGCCCTAAATAAATTTGTTACATTTTTAAAAAGTCTTATGAATGTTTAATTAAATGGTATTAGTCCAGGAAAGTGAACTTTATAGTTGATAAGAGCAAATGTTTAATGGCTACCTTACAACAAAGTTTTTTTCCTTCTAAACAAGAGAAGAGGAAAATTCTTCTATGTTTTCTTCAGGCAGGGTCTCTCTCACTCCAGCCCAGGCTGATCCCGGCATTTGTTACCTTTATAAAGCTTAAGAACACATGAATATTTCCTCAAAATGAATCATCAATAATTCAAAATCAAAGGAGTTAAGTTTAAGATAGAATTTATAAAATCATAAGACCAACAAATGACATGATATAGGAATTTCCCAGGAGAAACCTAAAAGTGACAAATTTGGTTCATCACCAACACACAAATGTGCAGCTTTAAGGAACATTCAATGTTGTTTTTCTAAAACATAAATATCATTTTTAGCTAGCTGGAGATATTGACATATGGAAGGCGTTTGAGAATTTATGCCAATAGAATAATTATTTGATAGATCAATGGGCAAGTTATTATTGGTCCTTGACTAGATGTACAGCACATCTCAGGTGGTGTGGGGGAAGGAGTGATGCTGTTGATCTGCTAGTGAGACAACCTGCCATTGGATTGCAAATGCTTCCTGTCAAAACCAAAAAAGTACCTCTGTTTTAAATGACTGTCATATATGATTTCATTTTCAAAACAAGAGTTGAGAGATAGAAATAGAAGCAAGACAGCAATAAAGCAATATAGTAAAAAGCAAATAATTCCTCTAAAATGTGTCTGATGACAAGAGACCCTAGCAGAAGAGAGGGTGGGCTCCAGGTGACAGACAGAATGTAGAGGAGTTTTGGATTTGCCTTAAGAGAATTTTAACAGGCAAGCATTTTATTCTTTGAAACATTGAGAAGATGGTGATGGCAGAACAGAAACAGAACAAGTTTTAGTAAGCTCACGTTTTTATAATTCTGCCTAGATTTGATTGCTTTTTCTCTTTGCAGAGAAAATATACATTTGTGAGATTCTTCTGCAAGAACAGCCTGTCCTGATAAAGACAGGTAAAGGATTGGACATTGTCACAGACATTGCTAGTAACAAAAAAAGTTTAGGTAGAAGAATAAATATAGGAAAATAATAGTGTGTTTTTGGCAAAACCAGATAGATTGAATATACACAAAGAGCCTTGACATGAATACAATGCTTAGACAAGTTGGAAAAAATATAATATATATTGTTTAAAAACATTAAACTCAGAAGAGATACTGGACATTGTTAAGGACTGATGATAAGAACTTGAAAACTAGTTGTCACAGTCAGCTCACATACCACTGGAATGAATCTCCAAAATAGGAAAAGTTAGAAGAGGAAAGAATTTATTGAAGCTACAGATCTAAGGGAAGTTCCATAACAGTGAAAGAGGCTGCCTCCCCTTTTACAGGTCCAAACATACAGAGAGAAACCCATCACCAACACCATGCACAAACTATAGCAAACAGCAGGGCTAAGAGAGAAAAATCTCCTTTCCTCTTATATAGCCTTAGGGTGAGATCTTGCAACCCTCTCAGACTTAATGGCTTCCCAAGTCTCTGGAACTTCCTTCCTGCACTGCCCACACCAGAAAGGATATTTACTTTCAGCTCTCCTGAGCTTCCTTACAATCTGCCCCTTACTGAGAGGCAAACATCCTCAGAGACCCACCCAAAGTAACTAAAAAGATCAAGCTGACAACAAAACCTTACCATCACACTAGTCCAGCAAGAAATTTAATAGGCTGTTTTGTAGTGTTTGAAGAAGCATTGTAGCATTTAATAAGCAAACTGCTTGGGCAGTTAGAGCCACTTGTGTGTGAGATGGAGAATAGAATCTCCAAAGGTTCTAGGATCATTAGGGGACTGCATCATTGTAACATGCATGTTCTGCAAAAGGACAGTCAAGCTTGTATTTATTGGTTTTGACTTCAGAGGGATTAAGAAAAATCAAGCTCCTGAGATGGCTCAGTTGTCAAGAGCCCTTGCCACTTGAGCAAGTGGGCCACTTGTGCTAGAGTCTGTTGAGTTTGACTCCCCTAGAATCTGTGTAAAAGGCTGGGTGAGGCCATGCGTGTCTGTAAAGTCAGCTCTGGGGGATGGTGTTATCACTGGGGCTTCCTGATGGACAACAGTTTTGATCCTGTCTCATGGAAACATGTGGAAGAGTGATAGAGAAGGGTACCCCAAATCATCCCCTGGCTGCATGCATCGACACATACACACACACACACACCCCTACCCCTGTGTACACCATATATTAAACCACACACACACCATCTATCTATCTATCTATCTATCTATCTATCTATCTATCTATCCATCTATGAATCATCTATCATCTTCTGTATGTAAATATATGATAGATATCTCTGAGGCCCCACAACATATGATTCCATTTATGTTAAATTTATAGTGTAGGCAAATCAATAGACATGAAAGATTTGTCTGTTTGAGGAGCTTAATGAGAATAGTAGGGCAGTTGCTTAATTCCATCAAATTATACTTTAAATCATGACTATTTTAATGCAATAAAAATAAGAAAAAAACATGGGCAGGTTGAAAATAATTTCATTTTGAATACTGGCTTATTCTGAGAAGTCTGTTTTGTTTTCTAATCAGTAATTTAATTCAATCAGGCTTAGTTAAAATAAAGTTATCTCGCCAAAGACCACGTAAGTACTATGACTCTCTTATACTCTTTCCTCTAGAACATCAATTTGAACAATGATCCACATATACCTTCAGAAGAGAAGGAAAATGAAGATACCCAGCAGAGAGAAAAACTCATCATATACACCACACACAAAACAGCAAACAGGCAGGAGGGCAGAGAAGAGAATCTCTTCCCCTTTATATAGCCTTATGGTGGGGTCTTACAACCCTTCCCCAGACTTAATAGCTTCTTGAGTCTCTGGAATTTCCTTCCTGCACTGCCCACACAGGAAAGGATGTTTACCTCTAGCTTCTTTGAGCTTCTTTACATCTTAGCCCCTACTGGCCTCTGCCTTCCTGTAAATATCCTCAGAGACCCACCCAAGATAATTAAAAAGATCCAAGTTGACAACAAAACCTAACCATCACAGCCCATCTGCCAGGAAAACCCTAAATTCCAGGCCAGGACTCATCCATTGAGCCTCCAAAACTGCCCTGGTGCAGTTCTTTTCAAAATCTATGATTTTTACCATAAATCTCAGTAACCTTAGAGTAAATAACCTTTACTCTTATTTAATAGAAATACATTTTGACTTGTATTTGGCATGTCATAAATTGTCACATCACTGTTTTTGTACTTTGGGGTCATTATTAAGTAAAATAAGAATTACATGGACTCACACGCAGTGATACTGGATACTTGTGATTTGATCCTATAACTGAGATTACTACTTAGTGGTACAGCATGGGCATATTGGATAAAGAAATGACTGAAGTAATGGGTAAAAAGGAAGAAAAAAAGGGTGAGGTTTGATCATGCTACATAGAATAGAACACAATTGAAAATTTATGAATTATCTATTTCTGGAATTTTCCATTAGGTATTTTCAGGTCATCGCTGGTCATAGGTAACACTAATTTTTAAAAGCAAAATTATGAATAAAGAGGACAGACAAGCTTGACTATCTTTTTGTAGAACATGCATGTTACGATGATGCAACCCCTTAAAGATCCTAGAACCTTTGGAGATTCTATTGTTCATTTTACACACAAGTGGACCTAAATGTCCAAGCTGTTTGCATACTAACTGCTACAATGCTTCAAACACTACAAAACAGCCTATCAAGTTTCCTTTTGGACTAGTAATTGGTAAGATGCATTTGAAATTTTCTGAAAGATGATTTTTGATGTTAACCCCCACAGAACTGTAGAAGATAATATGCATGTTAATTACATTGATTTATCTAGACTACAGTGTTTCAAAATATCTTCTTGTGTGTAATACATACATAAATATTTCAATAAAGTAAGAATGATTATGTATTTTTACAAAAAACTTATAGGGACAACTAAAGAGCCATACATTGGCTTTTAAAAATAAGTACTATGAGTGAAAATACTTCCTTACAAAGGTAAGGATTCTATGGTATAAATTCGTTATGGATTTAGTTTTGTCCTTACTTTTGGACAGTTGGCTCCAGAGGAATATGGGGGTATCTTCTGATAAGAAGGGCTCTGAAGAGTGTGTGATGAAGCCCAACCCTAATATAATTGGCTTTGGCTTGTAACTCCCTGTCCCAGAAAACAGTTACTGCCCATATTGAGCTACTGATAGAGACCTGCTAGGTCCCTAGACAGGCTTATGTGGAAGCTCTTGATTACCTGCCCCAGGCCAAAGATAAGACCCTTTTGCTAAAGATACCTCAGGCTGCTATCACACAACACCAAGACTGGATCCAGGAAGGAAGCCAGCTTCCAGATGATTAGCCTGGGTAGTGCTAGAAGGCACTTCTTGAGCTGCCAGGGGAAATTGGCCAAAGATACTGGGAAATATCAGGGGACACTTCTATATGACAGCCACCGATGGTGTAAGAATACAGGGGGCAGCAAGGCAAGAAGTATGTACCTGTGCAGTAGTGGCACTTAACCTAGGTGGGTAATCAACAGTTCTCTAATTGGCTAAGAGATCTGCTCAATGGCAAGGGAACCTTAGCTGGAACTGGGACCCAAGGAAAATTCTTATGGACACCAAGAACCTGGACTCCAAGAGGAAGCCCCCACTAACCATGGGCCTAAGAGAGGCTATACCCATTATAATCTCATCAAATTAACAATGTTTGTCCCATTTAACCTATACTGATCTCACTCTCCATTGGAGATTCTGTTTGTATTTTTCAGAAGGCAGAAAGAACCGTGGACAACCCAATTCCACCAACAAGACCTGAAATGATAGCTGATTCCCAGGCAGGAGATGAACCACCCCTAACACATCATCTAGGGCCCAGGTGAAATTATAGAGGAAGTGGCGAGATGAGCAAGAGTGCTGCTTCCACAGCAAGCCTGACAACTATGCAAGGGTAGGGGAGACAGACTCTGAAGATAGTCATTCCAAATAGAAACCCAGGGACTCTTAAGACCTCAACACTAAAGCAGACTTCAAACTCACCCACCATGGCTCAGGGAACTTTGCTGAGGAGGGGGCAGAAAGATTGTAAGAGCCATGGTGAGGAGAATATCCAAAGGCATTGTTCCGTCCCCCAATCAAACAAACAAAGAAACAAACAAAAAAAACAGTTGTCTACTTATTATACAATTCATAGCCTTCCATCCCATGGAGTGGTCCAGCAATCCCACTGAGGAGGGAGGGAAATGGTGGTACCAACACAAGACTTGATCATGCAGAGTTTCTACTTATCAACCATAAAAACAGAAAAAGAAATGATAATATCTCTAGGAGAGACTATTAGAAACAAGCTAGTGGATATATCTGGGGACATAACCTGAGGATTGGGCTGGGAAAAGTTATGTTTTCCTTAAATCTTTCCTTAGCATTTGCAATGAGAGTATATTGCCTATTAAAATTAATTTCTAGTGGTAACTGATACATAAGGTTTACATTACAGCTGTTTGTTGTGAAATAACCCTTTAACCTTTTCTCTAATCTTCACTAAAGTCTATTACATGCCAGTTCCTGTTTCTTCTACTTTTTTTTCTTCTCATGGAAAAGACGGAAAGTGGGCTATCGTGGGTTCAAGTGCCTAATCATAAAGTCATAGAAGGGAGATAAAAGGTTAGTAATTCACCAGAAAGAGATTGGGGAATTGGAAGAAGTAGGAAAAATATTGAGAGGTTGGCTTTCCTCATATGTAGGATGGTGATAGTACTATTTTAATGGAAGTAAACATTATCTATAAACACTAACATCACTTCATATGAATTTAACTCTACCTAGTTTTACATATTCAAGGCTGAATGCTGAATGAGTTCTGGATACCCAAGCAAGTGAAGTGTGAATTGTAAACATCCAAACTACAGGAGTGATTCATCATGTATACTTTGAAAACTTCAATAGCAATTGTACCAAGGGATGGATTTAGTTGTCTTTAAGTAGTGGCAGCACTGTTGTAACTTTCCAAGGTTATAACTGACCGGCACATGTTTGGAAAGGGGTCAATGAGAATGAGCACACAGTTCCTGGACAGTCCTCCAGCACTTTTACACACAGAAGGCTCTTCATCAGAACGTAACTAATGCTCTTCCCAAACTGCAGAGTGGGAAAAGTTGAAGTTTCTAGTAACCTCATCGATTTGCTCAGTGTCAGACACAGGGCAGGTTCCAAATATGCATTTTGTTGAGTGATACAAGTATATTTGATTATAGACTGGGCAGCTGGCGGAAGGGATGCAAATATCTCCGTTATTTTTGTAGCCAAAATTTAGTGGGTCTAATGTGATGAATATTTATTTCGATTTGTGACTAAGAAGAAAAGAGAGCTCTGTAAAATCCCAGTTTAAAAGCTAGTGACCTATGCACTGATGCTAACATTATAGCTGATAATTTATCTTGAGTTTGAAATGTATTTTCATAGATATCAGAATATTATTGTAACAAGGAAAGACCAGACTGTGATCGAGCTCATATTTATTTAATATCAGTTGAGGATTTATATGGTGTAGGCACTAGTGACGACATGTGACAATACCAACAATTATTATCCAATCCTTCACCAAACTTAATAATCTATCTATAGGCAAATCCTTGGGGAAATATGTGATAAATTCAATAATATACAACTCATATGCAGTGGAAATGTGAGGAGACAATATATATTTGTGGGAATAATTATAAGTATTGCCTGTGAAGTCAATTTAATTGCTTCATAAATATAATTTTATATGCATATTTTCGACCAGTAAAGATAATCTAATAAAACATTTGAAAGTAATTTTTTCTTCTAGTAATGCACTACCCAAGATATTATGGTTTATAATGAGGTACATAAAGTTATTATTAGATAAACTTGCTGTATATAAATGTAAGACCCATTATTATGTAAAATATTTAGGAGTATAAAAGTGTTTTTAGAATGTATTTTGACATTTTTAGATTGATATTAGAAATCCTAAAATGATCTAAATATCTGTTTCCCGACCCTTTCATGTACTTTAATAATCTTCATTTTCCTGCAATAGTTTCTTTCAAATTTGTCATTTAGTCATTGCATGGTAAAAATGGGTGACATGTCATTTATAAATCCTTATACTAAGTTAAAAATAGATTAGCTTGTGCACTCTTTGCTGAAGTTTTGTTTCCCCCGCTCATTTGTGCTGTAGCTTGAAGCAGAACACAATCACTGATTATTTGCAATGGCACCTTAAGGTTTCCTGGTTTTTCAACATCAAGAGTTGTCTGGAATTTCAATCAGTGTGGTTAAGGACTCATAGTCCTTTTTGTCTTTGTGGTTGTAGAGCTGTAAACACTCTCCATTTTGTTGAAACATTCATGATCTGCTTTCAGTTTTCCGAAACTTATTTCCCTTTATGAGCTATTTAGAGGTACTTGAGTACAATTTTAAATTTCCAGATTGATTTCTTGTTTCTCTTAAGTTTTAAGGCATCAGACTACTTAATTATGAGCTTCTTTGATTCATTTTTACTTGAATTTTCTCTAGCTGCCATAAAAATTCATAAAATTCTCATTTGCTGTGTAAAGAAAACTTGTCACATGCAATGCTTACAACATTCTTCTTTCACTTTTTTAACCCCACATATTATCGTACAAAATATTGTCAAGGTTCTGTGGCAGGTTGATATGCATACAATGACATGAATATATCTGATGAATTTACTCTTTTGTTTAAAATTTTTATAGTGTAAGAGTAGAAATAATCTTTGACAACAATCACGTATCACTTCTTTAAAAATATTTTTATTTATTTGCAAGCCGATACACACACATACAGAGAGAGAGAGAGAGAGAGAGAGAGAGAGAGAGAGAGAGAGAGAGAGAGAGAGAGAGAGAGAGAGAGTCAGATAGAGAATGGGCATGCAGGGCCCCCGCCAGCTACAAACAAACGTGTGCCCCTTTTGTGCATCTGGCTTTATGTGGGTACTAGGGAATTGACATCGGCTAGTAAGGTTTTGCAGGCAAGTGCCTTAACTGCTGAGTCATATCCAGCCCCACATATGACTTCTTACTCAAAAAGATTTATAATGTTTATTTTTTAACCATTCTTTTCAGAATAGCTATATAAGTAATTATTCCGTCTGCTCTGTCAGTAATGAACAATAATTGTTGAATTATACAAATGAAAATTTGTTGGATTTATAAAAAATTCTCAAGCCATTTGAGAAGTGTCCTATAATGGCATAACCTTCAAATTTCCTACTTTGAAATTCAAGAGTTTTAAAATATAATTGTTATTATGGCTCAAGATCCAACAACACCTGGATATTTGTGAGAAATGTAGAATCTCAGGTCCCACCCCAGACCTGTTGGTCTCTAATCTATATTTAGCAAGTCTTCCAGATAATCAGCTCATTAAAGAGGGAGAAACATTGGTTTATTTGGTAGTATCGAGCAAGTCATCATCCCTGAAAAAGAAAGTAAACAAAGGACAGTCCCTTATTTCTATATTTATGCTTACCTTAATCATGCTATGACTGTCTTATAGAGAGATTAAGATTTATGTAAGTCTAGGAAAATAACAGGCAAGAAAATTGTGGGTAGAAGTACTATTGCTTTTGTCTCAAATTCTAATATTTGGTACATTTTGGTTTTAACATTTTCCTTATTTATTTATTTATTTATTTATTGGTTGATTGTTTTTTTTGAGGTAGGGTCTTACTCTCACCTAGGTTGACCTGGAACTTACTATGTAGTCTCAGGGTGGCCTCTAACTCACAGCAATCCTCCTACCTCTCTGCCTTTTTACTCCTGGGATAAAAGGCATGTTCTACGACACCTGGCTTCATTTTCCATTTTCCTTATTTTTTAAAATAAAATTACAGGTATATTTGTTATATATAGTATGGTGTTTTGATATATATATATATTTATTATGTATTTAGAGAGACAGAGAGATGATTAATATCATCAAGCTAATTACTATACTCTTCATATTGTAAATTTCAATTATACCATGCAATATCACTAATTAAATTCCTTTTACAGTACACTAGATCTCTGTAGTTTATTTATCTTGCAGAACTGGAACTTTGTAGTCTTTGGCTAATGTCTCATATCTTCCCCCCCTCACCCAGTGACCATATCTACTTTTTTCTGCATTCATGAATTTGAATTTTTAAAGATTCTCAATATAATTGACATCATGAAATGCTTTTCTATCTGCTTTTGGCTCATCTTATTAACACATTTTTCTGGTTCTTCTGTGGTATAACAAACATGATTGGTCAGATGTATGTTGTTTATGTATATTAACATACCTTCTCTAATGGCTGTACCAGCTTCAATTCTCATAAGCAGTACACAAGGATTCCTATTGTTACAATCCTCTCATGGACTTACCTCTTGTCTTTGTGATCATAACCATCCTAAGAGGTATGAGGATAATCTTTATAATTTTGATTTGCATTTTCCTAATTAGTGATAGGAGACACATTTTCACATACCTTTAGGTCACCTGTAATGTCTTCTGATAAATGTCCATTGGCCATTCTAACAAGTTACTTGAAGTTTAGGTATTTATTTGTTTGAGTTTTTCTTTTTCTATTTTTTTTTACAATATTTGGATATTAACCACTATCTCTTTCCTCATTCTTAGAATTTATAAGAGCTGTGCAGTTTTGTACCATCCTTGAGGAAATAGGAAAAAAAGAAAACAGATGTTGTGAACCCACTTTTATGCTGATGTTCTTTAAGTTTGGCAGGCTTTCCAATTCTTCTGTGTGTGTTGCTTGAATGCCCAGACGTAGCTGTTCTTCTATTCTGTCTATAGATTTCAGTGGGTCATCAGATCTCATGACTTACTCCATGTCTACTAAAACCAGAAGTCCGTAGAAAAATTGAAGATTCTTAGCTATTCTCCTTAATAAACATAGAAGTTAGCCATATTTTCTATATCGATGACTTTGTTGGTAGTACCCCAGTTTTTGCAGTCAAAGTTGGTGATAAGGTATCAGCTGTGAGGATTTTTATTATTATTTTTAAAGAAATGTTTCTTGTTCTTTTCTTCAAGTAATCTTAAAGTTTTAAATTTCTGTTATAAAGTTTTTTACTTTTATTTTAAAGGTTTTAACTTTCAGTTTTAAAGTTTTAACTTTCTGGGTTTTTTTTTTTTTTTTTTTTTTTTTTTTTTTTTTTTTTTTTTTTTTTTTTTTTTTTTTTTTTTTTTTTTTTTTTTTTTTTTTTTGCAGCAGTTTGACTATATTTTCCTGTGTTGTTGTTAGAATTATACAGTAGAGCTCACATCTGCTTATCATTGTTCTTGGAATTGTCTCTAGAGTGGGCGCTTCTGGTGTAGCCTCTCTCAGCTTCTCCTCTCTTTATAACACACAGTTTTACACATAAGACTTATTGGCTTTTTCCTCCTTTCTGTTTTTGCATTTGCTCACTTTTTGAGTTGCAACATAGACTTTCTCTTCTATCTCTATTTTCCATATCACCACTTATACATTCAGCCATGTCGCCCATGCTAGGAAATTCATCTGTCAGGCTATTTTCAGCTGTCATATTTTTATGTTTGAAATTTTGGATATTTTTAAAGAATTACAGTTGTTAAATTTACTATGCTCCCACCTATTTTGAAAATATCTGTTGAATTTATTTAAAAGTCCATTGCTAGCAACCCTAAGAACTGGGCATATTTTTGATCTCATATTTCGACAACTCTTCTTATTATCAAAGATTGATTTTTCTTTCTTTTTTATTAAGTAGAAACATTGTATGGACAAAGCACGTGTTGGTACCATCATTTCCCTATTCCCTGCCCCATTCCACTGAGGGCCTTCCTTCCTGGGATTGCTGGTATTCACCCATGGGGTTGTGAGTTATGAGTTATGAGAGCAGCATTCAGTCAGGGGGGGGCATGCTTCTAGATATTCCCTCCCACCCTGGGCTCTTACAGTCTTTCTGTCCCCTCTTTCCCTGAGGTTTGGTAAGTGTGTTTGTGAAGTCTATTTTAGTGTTGATCTCTCAGAAAGTTCTGGATTTCTGCTTTGGTACATTTTGGGTATCCTCAAGGTCTGTCTCCATCACTCTGGTGCAGGTTGTCAGGCTCCCTGTGGGAGCAGCACTCTTGCTCTTCTCACCACTTCCTCTGTGGTTTCATCTGGGCCCTAACTGATGTGCTAGGGGTGGTTCATCTCCTACCAGGGAATCAGCTGTAATTTCTGGTATTGTTGGTAGATTTTTGTTGTCCTTGATTCTTGCTGCCTTCTGAAAAAGAACAAATTCTCCACCAGAGAGGGAGTTCAGCATTGATTAAAGTGAATAAGCATTGTTAATTCAGAGAGATTTTGATGGGTGTAGCCTTTCTTTTGACTCAAGATTAGTGGGAGATTCTCCTTGGCATGCAAGGTCTTGTTTTCCATGTGATTCTGACTTGGTTGCCAGTTCCAGCTATAGGTTCCTTACCACTGAGTGGATCTTTTAGCCAATCAGAGAGCCACTGGTTGCCCACCTAGTTTGGGTGCCACTATTGCATAGGTGTGTACATATTGTCAGAATGATTGTTTTTGTATATCTGTGTCTCCTGCTTGCTCACAATCAGTTGGCCATTTCCCCCAGCAGCTCATATAGTGCTTTCCAGCATTGTATGGGCTACCTGTCTGGGAACTGGCTTAACTTCCTTCTTCAGGGCAGCTCATTGTTACGCTATTAATATGAACAGAAAGAGTCCTGTGTTTTTGTTTCTAGGGCAGATCTCTCTCTCCATGTTTTGTGCTGGCAGCATTTGTGTCTTCAGCAATAGGGTCTAGCCTTTTACTTCAGGCAGGTAATCAAGTGCTTTGACAGAAGACTGTCTTTAAAAATATTTTATTTTTTATTATTAATTAGAAACTTTCTATGGATGCATCATGCATTGTTACCATCATTTCTCTTATCCCTGACTCCCCACCCTCCCTTGAGGGCCTCCTTACTTGGATTTGCTAGTATTCACCATGGAGTTGTGTGTTATGAGTTGTGAGAGCAGCAATCATTGTGGGTGACAGTGCCTCTGGATATTCCCTCCCACACTGTGGCGCTTATGTTCTTTCTGCCCCTCTTCAGCAAAATTCCCTGAGCTTTTGTGGGTGTGTTTTAAGTCTACTTTAGTGTTGAGCTCTCAGCAGCTTCTGGATTTCTGCTTTGGAGTATCATCAGTGTCTGTCTCTACCACCCTGGCAAAGGTTGTTAGGCTTGTCATGGAATTTCTGCTTAACAGAACACCAGTTAAATAGATAAAAATCATAGAAGATTGATGGAATGTTATCTCTACAGATGTATTTCTTAGACCAATCGGGATGGGGTAGAATGCCATGCTCTCCCTTGGATTGAATTCATTCAGTCTTGACTATTGGTATTCATGGGGCCTAATATACTTTTGTGTTAAGACTATTAGAAGGTGCTTTTGTCCATGAGTTTTAACTTATACCTGGAGTATGAACTCAGGTCATTGTGACACCCTGACTGCCAATACTGATGGTTCTACTAACCACTCCTCTCAACTGCTTCTCTTCCAGTAAGAAGAACAATTTGACAGGTTGTTCTCAGCACAGTGAGTTTCTTTTCTCATCTGGGTCTTTCAGTGCTGGCTGCCATTTTAACTTCCGGGTACCTACAAACAGGTGACGTCATTTTTTAATCCACCTCTTATTTTCTTATTGATATAAGGATTTGTTTACCATGAATTGCTATGTTTCTGCCAGAAGTGGATATCTGAGGTGGAATTTTATTCTGATAACTCTTATATCTTGCTCTATAATAAACATTAGTGTGAGCATATGCATTATCTTAGGTATATGGCTTTGATTATGTGAGTATATGTGTCATTCACATATATCACATATTGTCATAGTGCTAAAATGAATTATCTTCTGTCATGGTTTGATCCAGGTGTCCCCTTACAAACAAATGAATGTGTTCTGGGTAATTGATCCTCAGCTGATGGCAATTTGGATTTTACAACCTCGAAGGAGCTGTGTTGTTGGGGTGGGCTTATGGAGTTATAAGCCAACTTCCCCTTGCCAGTATTTGACACACCTTCATGCTGCTATTTCCAGTGCTGTGGCAGAGGTGATGTCCACCCCACTGCTCATGCCATCGTTTTCCCTGCCAGGATGGAGTCTCCCCTCGAGTCCATAAGCCAAATAAACCCATTCCTCCACAAGCTGCTTTTGCTTGGGTTCTTTCTGCGCAGCAACTAGAAAGCTGACCACAACAGGTTTGGTACCAGAATGTGGGGTCTGTTGCTGCTAGAACCCTGATCTTGTGGCTTGGGTCTTCTGGAAGTGATCTATAGAAGGAATGTGGAAGGATTTGAAATATCAGTCTAAAAGATGCCTCACAGTGCTGTGAGTACAGCTTGATGAACCATTCTGGTCAGAATTAAAAGATCTGAATGAAGTAAGAACTATGGACTGTGAGGTTTGGCTTATGAGGATGAGAAAGAACTTTGTCAGGACTGTGCCAAAAGCAGTTTGTGTGAGAGGCTTGCTGCATTCTGCCTGCCTGTGTCCTGGAAACCTGTGCAGGGTTGCTTGACGTAAAGATGCACTGGTGTGAGCAGATGGAGATGGCACAGAAAGAAAGATCTTTGGGAAAAAAGTGTTGCCCGTTCACCTGCAATTGTTTGAGAGATGACAACCATTGAGATTGGGCCAGCTGGTCTGCATTGGAACAACAGGAAGAATGCGGACTCTTTGAAATAAGGGGTCTGAATGCTCATTGGATTTGCAACTCAATTCTGTTTTTGAAAAATGGCCATCGGCAGTGTGAAGAAGGTATGCTAAATTGCCTACATGGAAGCCTGATGGAGCCATGAGGATGAACTGTGGGTTGCAATGGAGACTCAATAAAATGCTAAGACTATGGATGGCTGCCAAGGCAAGCTGCCAGCACCAGATGAAGTATTCCCGAACTGTGAGTAGCCAAGCTGGAGGGGCGGAATTGAATCTTCAAGAGACTTGTTATTGGTTAGAATCATTGAACTTGGAGTTAGAGATTGATGGTTCCCTGCTTGTTTTAAATCTTGTATTGGTTCAATCTGTTTTTACTGTGTCTCATGTTTTGCATTGTGAATGTTTTGTGTGATTATTTTTGGTATTATGGCTCAATTGAAAGCTGTGGGGACTTAAGAGTTGAGTTGAACACATTATATTTACATCATATATGGTTATTAGTTTGTGGGGGTCAGGGGCAGACTGTCATGGTTTGATCCAGGTGTCCCCACAAACAAATGAATGTGTTCTGGGTAATTGATCCTCAGCTGATGGCAGTTTGGATTTTACAACCTCGATGGAGCTGTGTTGTTGGGGGCAGGTTTTTGGTGGTTATAAGCCAGTTTCCCCTTGCCAGTATTTGGCGCACCCTCCTGCCATTATTTGTATTGCTGTGGCGGAGGTGATGTCTACCTCTCTGCTCATGCCATCATTTTCCCTGCCAGGATAGAGTCTCCCCTTGAGTCTGTAAGCCAAATAAACCCATTCCTCCACAAGCCACTTTTGTTTGGGTTCTTTCTGTGCAGCAACTATAAAGCTGACCACAACATCTTCTTGAGTCTTTATAAATATATTGTTCTCTGTGAATTTAATAAGCAGCTTACTGCTGAAATACTTGTCCATTTATCACTTCTTTCTTAGATTTTTAAAATTACATATTTCCATATGAGCTTGACAGTTGGCTTATTAAAGATACAAAGATTTTATTGCACAGTGGATCAACCAGTGTTCCAGAATTTTTCACATGATAAAAACTGGGAATTAAAATTACTTTGATTTACCATAGTAACTATTTTCAATATTTGTTTTCTTAAAAATTTTTAAAAAATAAATCTATTAGATTCATATTTTCTTATTCTTTCTTAGATATCTTTGCACATCAATTTCTGGTGACTGGTCTGTAATGAATATTGACTTCTTTTTATTGTATTCCATATTTCTTTCTTATCCAAAATAAGTTAAATTAAAATAACTAGTTGGGGCCAGAATTTTGTACTTTTTTAGTTTCAATCTTCTTAGCCCTAAGGGAGGTCCCAAATATTCTGACATCATATTTGACATGTGATTATTTTAAACCAACCAACCAACCAACCAGCCAGCCAGCCAACCAACCAAACAAACAAATCCATGTTAGACCAAAGTTAGGCACATGTTGTGCCCAGAAAACCTTAATCATTTATCCTTTCAAATTGAATTCAGTTATTTTCCCTAAACATTTTGATGTTAGGAAATATGGTCAGCTGTAGTCACATCTATGCTTTAGAATGAATCAATGACTTTTAATTAGGCCTGCTGCAACTTTAACAGATTCTCTCATTTTGCTGTTTGCATTGGATAAATTAAATTGGAGACATGAACATAGTGGTGAGGTAGGCTCTGAGTGATATGCATCCTACATTGAAGGAGTACATTAAGTATTTTGAAAACAGGCCAAATATATAAAATGAGTAATCAATAAACTCATTTTCATATCACTTCAGTGTCATATTTTAACAGCATCAGGCTTTGCAAGTATTTCCTTAAATAATTCTATTTTGATTTTGTGTCTTACACATGCATCATTGTCACTTTGAATCAGTACATAAACTTAATGTATACTTGTGCTTGTGATGACAGAATCAATCTGTCATCAAAGTGCATGTGTTAGATAAATGTCACTGTCTCACTTTTGAGAATGACACACAATGCATTTATGAGGTTCAGTCTTTTTGAAGGTTATCTTTAGGAGAAAATAAGTTTAGTGAAATTTATTCTGGCAATAAAAATCAAAGTGCTGCATAAACTTCCACCTAGATGGGTTTGAAGATTCAAGAATTACGAGAAAGAATAAGGAAGGATTTAGAAAAGAAAGGCAAACTGAAAAAGCAATGGAAGAAAATTTGAAGGACAGGATTAGACATGGATCCTTCAGCCAGAACTACCTTTCAATTCCCTGTAAGCCCCAGGTATGGAGTCATCATGGGCAGGCAGTGAAAGAATGGTTAGTATAGGTGATCTCTGTGAAAATTACTAGTGCATGGGAGCATTTGTGAACAGCTCCAGAAGCTAAGGTGCTATGAGTGGAGTTTTAGACCACAGTCTCAAATAATAGGCACTTTCTGTGCCACCACACATGGGTACAACCCAAGAGGAAAGCAGTTTTCTCTGGGGAAATAGTATAAGCATGAATTTAACCTTCACCTAACTTCCAGGACCACACCAAGAAAATGACTGGAACAAAATGGAGGAAAAATGGGACCACAGTTTTAGCCTCATTACCTTGTAGATTATTCCTAGTTAGAACAATTTCAGTCGCAACTGTGTGAATTAGCTCAAAGAAAAGTACAGAAGTTGTCAGCTTACCTAAGGAAAGATAGCTAGGTGAATGTTACCTCTAGGGACCTCTCAAGAGACCTCTGTCCAGGATGTGAACAATTCCCACTTTTCTACCCTTCTCCACCTATGATCATACTTCCTGTAGCCTCTTCATCATTCTCCCTGCCCCCTACATTGAGTATGATCCTTGTTTTAGCTTCTGAGACATCATCCAAGAATTTGTAAAAAACATATACACATATGCTTTGTCTATAGAAACCTCACCCCTACTAATCTTTCCTATAGAGAATAAAGACTATGTATAGATACCAAGATAGATAATAACTAGACAGAAAATAGAACATTTTAAAACGTGATTGGTAAATTATGATCTATATATTTTATATATGTGCATGTTGTCAACTAATTGTTTACCAAAATGTCACAAATGTGAATGCACATGTTTGCTTTCCCGTGCTATAAAAACAATCCCAAATGGGTCAATGGGAAACTGTATTGCTGGGTTCCCTGGGAAAGCACTTGCCTTGTGTGGCCAAGAGACAAGCTTTTTTCCCCCTCTTATACCCTATAGTCCAACTTTACTTAATTATGTTGTAAAAGTGGTTTCTGAATTTTATTATTTAGCCTTAAATTTTGTCATTTTGATTGAAGCAAATTTCTGGCATAATTTTGAATTTAAAAAAAGAACTGATAGGAAAACATTAGTCATTAAAGAATGGAGTAAAATTCATAATTCAAAAATCTGATTGCATGGACATTTGGAAGCCAATGTTTTAACAAACATATAATGTAAAAACTGTAGAGGAATATACTATAGTTTCATTGGTTGCCATGGTGATATCATTTTTTCCCATATTCTTTGTTCAACTAATCATGGATTCTGTAGGAGCCTTGCCTCTAGCTTGTTTGGCATTTAAGAATTGATTGGCAAGGAAAATTGTGGATACACACACATATATGAAATAACTGCTGCTCTTTCAAATTTTTCTTCTTCCTTTTAGTCATTGAAAGGCTAGTTTGGTATATAATGAACAGACACTTCCATAGATTCCTGAAAGCTTACCTCAGTATCCTGTTTTAAACAGTATCCTGTTTAAAGTGTGTAGCCCTGAATGACAGCACAGGTATCTGAGAATTAGAAGATCTGATTTCTTTACCCAGTTTTTGTGCTTATAACCATGTCTGTCACTTCATCATTTACCTATAGCTCCTTCATGTAAAATGTTCTCTTCATGCCAACAGTAACTCTGGAGATTTGTGGAACTATCAACCTCGTTTTACAGATAAGAGATCCCATTCAAGAAGAGTGAAATTACTTGCCATAAATGAGAATAGTTTTCAATTGGAGTTGGCAGGAGAAATGACAAAAGCCTAAGTTGGTAGATAGGAAACAAGAAGCTTAATTTAACTTCCCATTGCTCGGTGGGTCACATCTTTTATAAAAGCAGTACTTAAGGCAAAGTGATACATTAAAATAATACAGTGGTTATGTACAATATTGCTATAAAAATAAGAGAGAGAAAGATCAATGGGACAGAAGATAACAATATACTGAAATATATATGTATATATATAACTTTTGAATAAGGAAATTTTCAAATTGCAAATAGAAGTCTGTTTTCTTTTTTTAACATTTATATTGGTATATAATTATATATATAAACATAACAAGATGCACAGTATCATAAATTATTACAGAAAACTCCTTAAAACCGGGAGGACACACCCCTTTATGCATTAGATATTCTCCCCCACCCAACTCTTACACTCTTTCTGCCACCTCTTCTGCAAATTTCCCTGTGTCATGGTGGGTGAATTTAAAGTTTTCATAGTTGTTAGGTTCTTAAGAGTCTCTGGATTTGTATTTTGGGCACCCTTGGTATCTGGCTCTTTTATCCTTCCCTAGGATATCTGCCTTGCTGTGGGAATAGCTCTTTTGCTCATCAGCCCACTTCCTTAGGGGTTGCATTAGGGCTCTAAATGGTGAGTTTGAGATGGTTGCTCTCCTGCTTGGATGTCCCCCATCAACTCAGGTTCACTTGGTGGAGTTCGAGTGTCCACGGTTCTTGTTGATTTCTGAAAAATACAAACAGAGTCTTCAGTGGAGAGTGAGATCATTATTGGTCAATTGAGACAAATTTTGCTAGTTTGGTGAGCACTTGGAGGGTGTAGCCTTTCTGAAGACCTATGATTAGTGCGGAATTCCCCTTGGAGACCTGTTCTTGGTCCCCATCGAAGGTTTCCTTGGGAACCCATACCAGTCAGGGGTTCCCTGCCTCTTAGCAGATCTCACAGCCAATTAGCCAGCTGTTGATTACCCACCTAGGTTGAGCACCACTATTGCACAGATGGGCACTTCTTGTCTTGCTTGTCTGTGCCATATAGCAATGTGTTGTGCATTCTCAGCTCATGCAGCACCTTCGGGAATTACACAGGCTGCTTTCTGGGAGCTGGATTCATCCGATTCAGCAGGGTCTCTCAGTATTGTGTGACAGCAGTCTATGGAATCCTCGGCAATAGGACCTTATCTATGGAGTCAATTTGTAGCTCTGGCTAGCCTCAAATCCATAGTAATTCTCTCCATCTATTCCTGCCTCTTACAGTACTTGTGAAAACAGGGATGCACCCCATGCCCAGCTTTTTAAAATTTTTTGAGAGAGAGAGAGAGAGAGAGAGAGAGAGAGAGAGAGAGAGAGAGAGAGAATATGGGTTCACTAGTGCATCTGCTCTACATGGGAATTGGTTGGTCATACTGTGGGATCAACAGCAAGGAGGAAGCCATATTTGTGTGGATAATATAAAATCGTATGACATGTTTGTTGGAAATTATGACACAGGGTGAAATTATTTTTGGAAATGTACACATAATGATATTTTTGATGGTAAGGAATGGGATTTGTTGTTCAAACAGAGATGCCTCACATTTTAATGCAGTGGATGCAACAATGAAGAGAACCAGCAGAGGCATTGGGATATAATGTGTGAGAGAGGATTCACAGTTAAGAAGATGGTGAAATGCAAATCACAAATTGCTTGTCCAATCCAGGGAGTGGCCACTTGGCATGGTCACCTGACCCACTTGCTTTCTCAACTTCTTGTGCTCATTCTGAAGGCTGTTGACTGAATTATTTTCCTTTTTTTTTGACCTTGGGCTGTAATTTGTAATAGATTATGATGGTTAAGTTTATTGTCAACTTGACCTGTGTAATATTCCACAGTAATCTTGGGTGGGTCTCTGAGCTTGCCTGAAGAGAGG
The DNA here is from genome assembly GCA_004024765.1 of Zapus hudsonius. Lineage (NCBI taxonomy): Eukaryota > Metazoa > Chordata > Mammalia > Rodentia > Dipodidae > Zapus > Zapus hudsonius. The sequence goes on from PVHP010009587.1 coordinate 23,571, forward strand.
ACTGACAAAATGACAAAATTGGGATTTTTGGAGAAGGGAGGAGGTCCCTTTTCCAGAGTGAGCCCTTCCCCTCAAGTGGGTGGGCTTTCCCAAAGGGGACTAGATAAAAGGAAGCTTGAAGGGAAGGAAAGCTATTTTCTCTTCCTACCCTGGCTGCTGGTGCTTGTTAGTGAATTGCACTTGCATCCTGCTCTCCTACCCTTCCTGCACATTGGAACCAAGTTTCCACGGCCTCATATCAAGGACTAAAGACCAGTGGCTCCCCAGGGAGCCATCAGGCCTTCAGTGCTGGATTGAGACTGCTGAGTCATCCAGCCACATGGACTGAATAGCTACTGGTTCCTTCAGCCTTGGGCCTGCAGACTGCTATTGTTGGACTGTCGTAAACTACCCCAATAAATTCTCTTTTACTACAATCCATTCTATCAAGTCTGTTTCCTCTAGAAAACCCTGACTAATACAGATTATATGACTGGCTTTTACTCTCCATGGACCTTCACCCATTCTGCCTATAATAGGCTAACTGCTATCTCATTAATGCCTCTTTAGTTGCTTAACTGTAGGGACCAAGGGCAGTTCAGAGCAAGATCCTGATAACATATTTGTCATCTAAGAAAAATATCACTCAAATTAATCTGATTTAAACTTATCTATGAAACTGATTTCTATAATATACTAGGTTGGTGCTTCAGGTACCTATATAGATAAAAATGGTATTGATTTCATAGAGGACACAAAAGAAATACTGAAAATAATTCCTTAATATATTTTGAATTTTTTTGACTTGTTAAAACAGTGATCTACTTAGGGTGGAAGTAATTGGTGAAGAAGTAGAGAGAGGAGCCTAAAAATCTATATCTAATTTCGTCCACTGCATTAAGAATAAAATAGATGTTTCCCTCTCATTTTGAATCACTAAGTAAACCTACACATGTATCTTGGTGTTATAAAAGAAAAGCACTTCTAAACATGACCCATTTCAACATTTCTTCTAAGTGGTTATTTTCTGGTGACTCAGCACTGCTAACCATCATGAAGATATGCATTAGCAATAATTCTCAGTGTCTTAAATATAATGGAAAATATTCCCTATGCTTCCTTCATATCTAGAAACATTGAAGATAATGCATTTGTTCTGTCAGAATTGAAGCGAATGCACACCACGGCCATATGATGATGAACAAACAGCCATTCCCAGCAGCTGACTGATTGCACTGGGCTTATGCCAGCAGCATGTAGAAAATGTATTTTATCAAACGTAACGTGTGCAAAGACATTTCGAGAGTGACAAAAACAATCCTTAAAATTTCAAAAACAGAATGTGAGAAATATTAGTGTGTACTAGTGATCACTAATTACCTGTTCCATTCGTAATTCTTTAACGCTTTTAGATAATTATGTGACATGAGTGGAAAAGAAATTTGGAAGGGAGGAAATTGATTATGGTTACTAGGTGATTTTAAAAAAAATAAGCTATCTGTGTGGATGTTTGAAGACTTCTGATAGACCTGGGAAATAGGTTTTATGAAATTCATAACTAATTTTATTTTACCATTCAGAAATGAAGTTCCAGCATACGTGACAGAAAGTGGTTTTAGAATGCATAATCGTGTAATTTCCTTTTTTACAATATTAATGCAAATTGTCATTGCCCCTCTTGGATCATCAGCTTAAAAGTGGAGAAATATACATGTCAAATGAGCCTAGTCCATTGAACATGTCCGAAAGACAGAAGGTTCTTCCACCTGCAAGTATACCCTTTGATTTTTTGGAGTACCAAAAATAGTTTTCTATTTGACACCCTTTCATATATTGAAATGAAGACTGTATTTCTCTGTGTGCTTCTCTTCTGCCTAGAATAACTTCTCATTCCTTCAGTTGCTTCTCTTAATCAAAGATTCTGGTAATCCTCATCACTCTTAAAGAATTTCAGAAAATACTCTACTTTGTGTCTCATAATAGGATGCTCAAATTGGAAAATGCTCTAGTATGATGTGAGCAGTTCAGAGCAGAGTTATCTGCCACAACTTGAACACTGCAGTTCTGTCCATGGAGCCTAAACTTAAAGCTATAATTTAGTGATCATTATGCAGTGGAATCTCATCATAAAAATCACAGAAATAACAAATATTGCTGAAAACATAGAGAAATAAAAACTGTTAATATAAATGTAGAATGATGACAGTGTAGCTATTATGGAAAAATCATGTGAAGGTTTTCTTTTAAAAAAATCTTTAAAAAATAGAATTAACATATAATACAGTGGGATATCTTAGAACTTGGTTTATAATGTCTTTGGTTTTGGTAAACCTGCCCCCTCCTCCTTGTTTCCTCAATTCTCTTCCTATGGCTCCCCTCCCTTTACCTTCCCCTCCCCCCAAAGCACCCCCTCACCTCCTGTGGCTCCATTCTAGCTTCCTGAACTTTACTTTTTTCATCACTGTGACCAAATGACCTGACAGAAAATTTAAGGGAGACCTTAAGGGAAGGAAGATCTGTTTATGTTCACAATTTCACAGCATTTCAGATATAGTCTACAGAAGTCAAACTTCTTGCCTTTACTTATGAGGCCCAGGGCTCTAATAGCAAGTGTCTCAGTGAATTCCTTCTGCAATTAATTCATGCAACAACTCTAAGTTGTCCAGCATTGGGTTAGGTGTTATGGTTTACAGTTGTGAGAGACAGTCCCTGCTGATTTGGAACTTAAAGAGTGGAATAAGGTTATTAAACAAATAATAGCAGGTGGGAAAGATTGGGAAACATTGTAGTGAAGGATGTGTATCAGCAATGCCTACCAGCGTGTGGCTTCTTTTTCAAGGCTGGTAAATTTGCCATTACAGAAGACTCTTCTATCAGATAAAATGTTACTTTTGTTCTAACTGAGATGGAGATTCTTCATTTGAAGTTCATTTATTCGTTCCTGTTTAGGAAGTAAAGACGAATAGCTAAACGTTCATCTTACAACACATTTTCTATGCTAATGATTGTTCTTTCAATGACTGTTCTTTAATATTTCTTCATAGTAAAACCCATTTTGCATTGACCTGCTTATTTTCTAATTTTCCACGGATGCCTTTAAAGATGGATATCAGATTTGTTCACGGTCCTTATGCATAAGCAGAACAATGTAATTCACCACCGTAAATCTGAAACGCCCTAAGTACATGAACTTGATTTCGCATTTTAGACTCTTTTTAGCTTCTATGTCTTTCTACTTTCCAAACAATTTTGCCTTTAAGAAGGTATTTGAAGCTGTTTTCAAGTAGAATAAAGGGTTGTAAAGAAAAATGTCAGATACTTAGCCATCCCTTCTTTATCGAAAGCTGGTCTACCTCTCACTGTATAATGAAACCTCATCACACCTCTAATTTAAGTAAAGACCAAACTTAGGAGAGACATTCCAATGAGTAACATGTTGTGACACCATTGACCTGTTCCCACCCCCCCCAAACACTACAGAGAGAATAGACTAGAATGGGATTTGGGAAATTAAATATAGTTGATTTTGTACTTATGCTTTACCTCTTAGAGAACAACATTTTAACTTTTCAAAAGCTTAATACATCTCTCCTTGAAACATTAAAAGAGTCACATACTATGAAATTACAGATAACTTACTTAAAAGAAGGAAATATAGTCCCTCATAAAAAGAGACAATATTATCAAAGATATATTTGCTTGATCCTGCCATATTTATAACTAGTGCCTAGATAATTTTGAGTGTGTGTAAGATTCTAGGTTTGAAATAATACTTAATATTCAAACCTGCCACTCCTAATATCTCTCATTTTTTCTCTTATTTTTTAAAAACATCACAAAGTTTTGATTTTCTACTGTGATGTGTTTCAGATGGTCCATTTTCTAATCATGAGTATAATCTCCATAATAACCAGCAGTTTAGATGGAAATGTAGCCACTCAAGGGACAGAGCATCAGGACCACATTTGGGTCAGGTAAGAAGATTATCACTATAATGTTTCCCTAGCAGATTAGTTACCTATTGACTGTGTCTGGCTAAAGCATTTCTTCCCCAGACTGAAGATTTTTAGATTGCTGAAAATGAAACCAGATCTTGAGAATATTTGGCTTTTTCAGATCTCTTCTCAGTGGATTCACCTCGGAACCATGGATCATCATGGTAATGTAACACATAACTCCTTTCTAATTTGTAAAATCAAATCACTTGAGATTGAGAAACCATTATGTTGATATAATCACAGTGAGGTTTCCCTTAGGTTTCAGAACCATTGAAGCAGTTATAATTTACTCTTGACTCTTTCTAGCTCCTAAGCTGTAACATTAAATGAAAAAATTTAAATTGTTCTCCATTAAGAATTATGGCCATGGCCTCTTTATTATACAAAAGTTGGTATGAATTTAAGAAGTTCACGTTTGATGTATAAAGTCTATATTTAGTTTGAAAAGAGAATATGTAATTCCTTTTGCAGTATGTCGATACAAAAATTGTAAATCAAAGACGTGAAAACAAAAATTTAGCTTTATTTCTATTTCTGGTTTTTTTCTTTTCAAGACAGAGGAATTTTTTCCCCATCTATTCTAACTGCCAAACCACTGGTTCACCAGAAACAGGAGATTGTTAAGAGTAAGTAAACATAAAAAAAGAGTAAGTAAACAAACATTAAGCATTTCCTTAGTGACTCCATTATTACTTCATTAACTTTGTATTTTAGTGCATTATGTGGATGGTCACTTGAGTTTCCTTGTCACAGGTTTTCAGTGTTAGTGACACCACATTCAACACCTTTGTCATTTACTGTAAGTTCCTGCTATTAAAAAATGGTTTGAAAGTTCTTTCTGTGAATTTAAATGCTACATAAAATTATTTGGAGTTAGTTAAACCATAAAGTAGTTTGGGACAAAATGAGTGTATGCAACTTGGCTGACCTCCGATGGGACTGTGTAACAGGACCAGTTTACCTGAATGTCTCTGGTTTTCCCAGTCTCTCCTTTCTAGTCCCTTGAATTTCTCTCTGTCATATAGAAAATAGTTTTTATTGAGTTTGTAAACTTGTGTTGGCCACTGATTTTAAATGGTAGCGACAGTTTAATTTGAACAAATGAAAGGAAAAGCAATAGGTAAATTAGGATTTGGAAAACTTTGTCCCTTCTCAAATATTCTCATGAAGGCAGTGCTATGACCTATTTTCTTAAAGGTAAAATACTTAGGTAGCACTTCACTGTATGACATTGTCCTCGGAACTTCAGACTCTAACCACAGTAGGAGAGGACAGATGGTGAAGAGCCTGTACCATTGGCCCAGATTGTTTGCAGCAGTTCCAAATATGCATACCTTTTACTGGACCCAAGAATGCCATAAGGAAATATCTAACACTTGGACTTGGAAAGCTGAGAAAACCCACCTATTGGGCTGCAGGTCTGATGGCTTCAAAGAGAACTAGAGGCCAAATAACGACTTCTGTTCAATCTCATTCTAATAATCAATGAACATGCTTTTGTAAGTACTTTCCACCTGATAAACTAAAGAAAAGTATTGGGCCATTTGGGTCTAACAAGCTTCTTACTGGATTGGGTCCACTAGATAGTAGTAAATATAGACAACACTCTCACCATAATTCACGAGGAATTTGCTTACCTATAGGAAGATTATCTGTTTTGCTACACTACACTAACTGCATGTGAATGGGACTTTATGAATGCTTATTTAGAAAGAAACATAAGAAGGACCTGAGTTTGATGCCCAGGACCTCTGTAGAGAGCTAGTTGTGACTGTGTGCACACCTATAACCCTAGTTCTGAGGGAGGCAGAGACAGAATTACTGGGGATTCCTGGTCAGCCATATATTATATATTTACGAGAGGTGAGCTCCATGCTATAGAATGACCCTGTATCAAAGAAACAAGGTGGAAGAGTGTTAGAAGAGGGCACCCAGTGTCCTCCTCTGGCCCCTGCATGTGTGTGTATGGGGTGCACACATCTACATACACCCAGAAATGAATCCAAGTTTTCAAGGAAATCTGACTTTGAATCATGACTGTTTACAAAATGAACCAAAAAGAAAGATAGGCAGGGAAACAATGGCTGTCAGATATTAAATAGCCATCAGCCAAGGAAATTCAGAGATAATTGAGGAGATAGCCAGCCATCAAGCACAATCAAATTTGCCTTGAATATAAACTGCTTACAAACTTTAAGCCTGGGAAGTTTACAATTCGCTCTTGTCAGGGGAAAGCAGGGCCTTGGGCTCTCTATTTAAAGAGGGGCCTGTGCATGCAGCACCCTTTGTCCCTGCACTGAAGCCCATGCAGAGATGGGCTTTTCCATCCCAAGCAGATATCTTACAAAAACACAGCCTGTAAGAGGCTTTGATCTGACAGGCTTGATCATTTTGTCTTTCCTTCTATAATTTTCTGATTGCAAAATTTGGAATATGGGCTACTTGATAACGTTGCCAGTTGCCTCCGGACGAACTGCTTCACTTGAAATGCAAATTGAAGTCAGTCTGGCAAGGATTGATGGTCCAGGGGAATATAGATTGACTAAAACAAGTCAGGCCATGGAAAGTCTGAGGTTTCCTTCCATGATCGTTGTAGCAGTCAGCCACACACTGCTGGGATGAATCTTGAAACCAGGCACAGTTTATGGGAGGAACGGATTTATTTGTAGCTATAGATACAGGGGAAGTTCTGTAACAGCAAAAGAGGCTGGCCCTCTTTCACAGGTACAAGCAGAGAGAGAAACCCATCACCAACACCATCCACACACTAGCAGTCAGGAGAGAAAGGAGAGAATTCTTTCACCTTTATATAGCCCTAGGGTGGTGGTCTTGTAATTCTATCCCAGACTTGTTGGCTTCCTGAGTCTCTGGAATTTCCTTCCTGTCTGCCCTCCCAGGAAGGGATGTTCATTTCCATCTGCTCTGAGCTTCCTCACATCCTGCCCCCTACTGAGAGGCTGCCTTCCTGCCATCCTCAGAGACCCACCAAAGATTACTTGAAAGGTCAAGTTGATATCAAACTTTAACCATCACAATTGTCTTCCCACTCTGTTCTTCCTTCCATTTTCTTTACATAGCAAACTTTTATCTTTTATAACTAATTAATTAATTTATCTATTTGAGAGAGTAAGAGAAAGAAGAGAGAGCAAGAGCAAGAACGAGAGAGAGAGAGAGAGAGAGAGAGAGAGAGAGAGAGAGAGAGAGAGAGAGAGAGAGAGAGAGAGACTGGGCATCCCATCTCCAACCTCTGCACTGAAAGTTCTTGATGCTTTTTAGTATGCAACAACATCTGGGAATTGAACTATCAGGTATTCATTCAGGGTTTTGTAATCTGAATTTGTCTTTCCAGAAATTTGAAGCAGCCTCTGTATTTTCTCCAGCTGAGACAATTCTAACACTAGACGATGCACCAAATGAGGGCTTGTTGTGGGGATGCTTTCAGCATGCTGTTGCAGCATTAGTGGAGCCAAGGTTTGTTCCAAGAGCACAGCTGATCAGCTGATCAGCATAAACCACGGAGTGTAATATAAAGTCTCCTCCACAATCTCACCACCACTGGTGTGTGGTGAGACTGGGGCTAACTGGTATTCTCCAGCCTCTGACTGGATGGATGAGCACCATTAGACTTGGCACAGTGCTAGATTTCAGAAACATGAAACTAATTTTGGAGGCAATGTCTTATGCCTACTGTCCTTTCCTACTCCCTCCCCCACACCCCACCTACCCCCTGCCCAACCAAAATGGTCTGAATCTAGGCAGAGCTCTACAGCAATCTCTCAATGGTACATTCAGGCCCATGCTTTTACTGACACAGGCCCAAATGTGAGTGTATGAATGTATGCTACTGTAATGTAGTCTCTACCTCGTGTGGGGAAAGATCTAGTGGGTTTGTGTGTGAGCTTTGGCTGTGTGATAACTGTACTGGTCCCAGATCAAGGAGGGATGGGGAACACAGCTCTTGGGGACAGGATCACATCTGGGCCTCTGAACAGTCTGGGTGTGTGTGCACTCCACATCTACACCAATCCTGGCAGTGATGCAAACAAGACACCAGTCTGTCCCATAGGTGCAGGTCTTTTCCTGACTCCAGGGCAGGTGTAGAGGCTCCATCTGTGATTTCTGTTTTGGATACAGGACTTTTGGCTTCTGCCTGATGCTGTATTTCATTGTATCATTCTCATCATTGAGCATCAAGACAAGCTCAAAAGAATGCCTCCCCTAGTGGATGCAGTCAACCTCAAGATAGGGCAGTGTGGGCTTTCTCAAGGCCTCCAGGCTAACAGTTTCTGAGGCTCTGTCTGTAGCTACTGACCTGGTGATAGGGATTTGGAGGCTCTGCCTGGGTCTGCGCTTCACTTTGCTAGATGTGATAATGGATTTCAAGTCTAAAGTTTAGACATGATTCCTTCTCTTTCTTCAAGTATCTGTTGCTTAAAGGTAGGGGGTCAAATGATACAGGAAACTCTTCCTACCTTCTTCAATGTGTTTTTTCTTATTATTCTAAAACCATGTACTATGTCCTTTCACCTGACATTGTTAAGTCTAGAGAAAGTAGTGTGGTATGTGACCAGCTATTGAAATTATCATGTTGGTGGAGAGATTATTTATATTACTGCTCTCAGTGATTTTGTGAGATTCCAGCTTTTATGGACCTCTTATTTATATTTCTCACCAGTAATTCCCCTTCTGTCTGCACCTTGTAGCAAATCCTAGTAGATATACCTTTTTGAAGTGCCCGATATGTAAGCAGAGGAGAAAGGGTCTAACAGTAAATTTCCATATGCACCGAATGTTCAAAACATAAATTTGAGCATGAGAATAGAAGCTCCCGTTGTCTAACATGTCTCCTCTGGGGAAAAGTTAATACAAATCCAAACAAATCTGTCTCACAGTGGGAGCTGGCTTGCAGCCATGCACCTCGGTTTACCATACAACTTGATGTGTCTACTCCAAGTAAAGAGGAGTGTGCCAGGAGTTTTTTTTTCTGTTTTAGTATTAATAATGCTCAGTCTAGATAGAAAGTATGTACTTAAAACCTTATTCATATATTTGTTTATATCTATGTATCTCTTCATATATGCAGACATGAATGAAGAGAGAATGAAATTGTCTGTAAAAGAACTTCTCCTTTAGTTAAAAAGAATTAAAAAACTAATTACAATATCCTTTCCTTGAATCAGAACCCATATAACTACATTATTTAGAAGAAAAAGGCTCTCAAGAACTTGAGCTCCATGTTAGAAAACAGGAAAGCATAGTAACTTCAATGGAATGTGAATAGAAATTATATGAAGATAATAAACTGAATGAAAATATATCAAACTGCAACTAACTGACATTTGCAATGACACCAGAATAGCTAAATCCACTAATCAGAGGAAGATCTTGAAAATCTAGTGTAACAGTTACAAAAAGCAAAGGAAAAAACTGAACGAGACCATACTTTAGAGGAGGATTGAGGAAAGCAAGGCCACTGTATAATTAGAATAGAAAAATTGTTAGAACATACAATCTAAGAAAAATACCTAATTGGAAAAATCTGTGGGAATCAAAAATGTGATCACAATTTCCAGGTAAAATAAATTAAAAGAAATGACATGTTACTGGAATAAATACACACATGAAAATAATTCATACTAGCTTCACACGAACAGATTCTTAAAACAAATAAAACCTTAGATTTTTTTTCACCATAAAGGAGAGGATGGAGATCTAGCTATAATCCTTTGAGAAAAGGAATTGGAATGGAAGGAATATTTGCTCATTCAAATCATCTTCCATTTGTAAAAGCCACAGAAATGACTTCACAAGCATAAAAATGTGAATGAACAATATCACCTCAATTTTTCTTTGAAATTTAAGCAGAAGTTTAACTCCTACTCCGGATGACTGACAAGCAAGATAAATTCAAGAGCACAAGGACAAACGTCTTAGATTTATTTAAATCACTACTGTTAATATTCAGAGTAATAGCAGTTAACATTTATTGGGTGTTCATTTTCTGTCCAGTAACTCAATTGAATTTTCTCAATTAGTCTCTCTTTATTTGTAGTGAACATACTGACACTTGAAGGTTCTGAATATTTTCTCCAATATTTTTCAACTAATAGATATCTTGCTTGCATTTAAGCTCATGGTTTTAACATCACCCTAAGTATTTTCTTTATGAGCTTTTAAACACATTAAGTTTAAATGTATGAATCATGGTCTGATGTGAGAGTTTGGTTCAGATGCTTCCCTTTTATATTTGCTAGTTTGCTAACAACATGGTTTCTTTTACATGCTGCATGATTCACATAGTATCAGTTGAAATCCGCAACTTCAGTACACAGCAAAGGAGAAGCTATTCTATACCAGCACTTACTGGTAAGATAATAGACTATTTTCTAGAAATGGCACACACATTAATATCCGTTCCAATATTATAGATTTGGCTGCAACTGGCAGAGACTGGATTTGATCGAAACCTCTGTGTTTTCACTAAAATGACTGGCACACTAGGATTTTTTTCCTTCATAAATTGGGATTGTACATATAAAAGAATGTTTGTCTTTATTTTGTATTTATTTTCATGTGTGCATGTGGGTTCATATGTGCCAGGCTCTCTTACTGATGCAAACAAATGCTGTCTGCCTTTCTGTGGGTGGATGGGGAATTGATCTTTGACTAGCAGGCTTTGCAAGTATCACTCTCCACTGAGCCATCTTCTCAGCCCCATTTGACAAATCATTTAGTATAGGAAAAACTAACAAAACAATAATTACAGAAATCACTCAGTAATCTCTAATATTACCTTTCCCCATCAGAGATATCATTGTGACAGTTATTTTCACAGTGAGATATAATTGGCAGTGTTAACCTACATGAGAGAAGAAGTAGAAAACACAATTAAAAGCTAAGTGAATATATCTAGGCTTGGAAGTACAGATATTTTCTTTCTCCTGCCTATTTTTGTAAGTTATAGGTCTCCCTCCAAATTCTTAGACAGATATATGATTAATATATAAGTACAACTAAGAAAAAATAGGCTTCAAATGCTGAAGTGAGGGGTAGCCTATTCTTGAGTGTTAATTCTTGGATGATATAGCTATCAATGAATATTTTATGATTTCTTTTTCTGATTTGTTCACGTTTGTGTATAGTAATTTTCACTAAAACTGGCCTGGACTTCACACATCATAGATACTTGAAAATTTAAAAGCTCTGCCTTTTCTCATGGACAGCTTTCAGTTTGCTTCCACTTGCCTGGCATTAATCAAGGCTACAACTATTATTCATGATGTCAAACTTCTAAATCAAATGAAAACAGCCCAAGGGTTTTTAAATCTTATTTATGCCATATTTTAACTGGAGACTACCTATATAATTGGATCCTTATATATTGTTAACCATGATTTTACAAAGAAAATATTCATCTAAGCAGATACTTATTATTACATATTTGTTTGTGTATCAAAATATTTATTATATATTAAATTACCCAGAACAAACTAGTTAATGTAAAGTATACATTATGTCTTCTGAGTAATTAACCCAGCCAACAATGATTGAAAAGTGTAGCGTTGAGTTCTTAAGTTTAATGATATGTAACAAATATTTATTGATGATTTCTAGGCCTTGACTACAGTGCTAAAAGAAGAAAAACATCTTATTTGCTATTTTTTTTTCATCAAAAAGAGTACCATTCAGGCCGGGGTGATGGCTCAGCTGTTAAAAGCATGTGCTTGAAACACCTGGTTTGATTCCCCAGCGCACACATAAAGCCAGATGAATAAAGTGCACATATATTTGGAGTTCATTTGCAATGGCAAGAGGCCATGGTGTGACCATGCTCACTCTTGCTGTCTCCCTCTGTCTCTCTCTTTCTCCTTCTCTATCCCCCTCTCTCTGCTTGCAAATAAATAAAATATTTTAAAAGGAGCACCATAATTTAATTTTAATCAAAACAATTGAATACATCTTTTTAAAATAATTTTAAATGCAGCCACTATGTCTATTTGCCAAGGAAATTCCAGAAAGAATATTTAAATATTTGTGTTGAGTAAAATAGCAAACATACCTTTGTTTATGCACTTAGAAACCTTGTTTCCTTCCTCTTTACCTCATGATTGACACTTAGTTGCTTGGAACTAACACTCTGAGGGGCATTCCTACAGAACTTACAATTTAATGACCAATTTAGTATTAATTAGAAGTCTTAAAATAAAGAATCATGTAAACTTAGTTTCAAAGACAGCACAAATCCCTGTATAATCATCATAAATACTTGAATAATTGGAATGCATATTGCAAATGGTCTTTTGCATTACATAGCTTATGAATAAAGCAATCTATTTAATTCTAATACAAAACGAAATCAAATTAATACATTGAGATTTTGATGATAGCAATACTCCTTGAATCTCAATTGTCAACTGGGATATTATGAAGAAAAAAAGTCAAGAGAAAGAGAATAGGGTAACTATTGAGTCTGTGGAGTTACATCTACTTGGTGTGTCAATCATTTAAATTTGGAAGGAACCAATAGGAGTAGGGACTGGAGATGCAGAATAAACAGCAGTCAGGCTTCCAGACCCAACGTAGTGAAAAGGCTTTATGAGCAGCTTCATAGACTTGAGGGTTCCTCATCCATAATTCTTTGGCCTGAACCTGGACAGTTTATGAGATTTCAAATGCAAGTGTAAAATTTTCCAGTAATATTAGTATTTGGGAAACTGAGGCAGGACCATATCAGATTTGAGGCTGCTTTAGGAGTCAGTGAGAGAAAACAGTTCTCTCGAAGTTGTCCTGATGAGCTTTCTCTTGTAATTTTCCAAACTAACCTCTGATCTTTATGGCAACAGAGGTGTGTAAGTGAGCTAGACATGCCAAGACTGGAATATTCAGATAAAATTAAATCCTCGTAAGTGTGTGGGCACGTGGACAGTGGAGAATTATGGACAAAGGTAGTCTGCTCCCTGTGTGTATTTCTTTTTCTTTGTAATGCTGTCATCCTGTTAGATTCTTTTTTTTTTTTTTTTGCTGTTTTCTTTTCTTTATTTAATTCTGTTAGATTCTTATGTACCCATCCCAGGCCTTCCAGGTCAGTAACTATCTTCCCTGTCAACTGCCCTGTTAATAGGTTTCAATAAGTAAACCATCAGGGACACTACCTTCCGGTATTTTCTTCAACCTACCACCTTGCCCTGTAGCAGCTGGGGTGTGGATGCTATACAAGCACATCTGGTAATATAAGTCATTTATCTGAAATTTTGAGGTGCAGGCCAGCCTAATGCATTAAAATCTATTTGCTACCTATTGACCTTAAACCACTCCATCCAGCTTTATGCTCTCTGCCATCACAGCCTGATCTTGTCCACCTGAAGTTTTGGGGGATGTTCTTTTCCTCTGATGTTAACTCCTTTTGAATCCAACCATTGGCTCTATTATCTTAGAGCTCACCATCTCCAGGAAATAACAGAACCACTAAACAGAACTAATATCTCCTTTCCTCATAATTACCTGTAATGTGATTTAAGCATCTTTAGCTACTGTTCTTCCTTTTCATGACAAACATCCCATTTCCATTAAGAAAAAAAAATCCCATCCTAACCAGACTCTAATAATATTAAAGTGGGTTTCATTGAGTCATGCCCTTGCACAACCCTTTCTTTGAATGTCATAGAGACGCTAACCATGTAACCAATAGAATCCAACAAAGATGAATTACTGTGAAAGTACCTAATTTTCCATCAGAGCTGACTGGTGGCTTTGAAGAAACAGATAGCATCTTATGAAGGGCATGTTGAAAGGGTCATGCAGAAAGGATCTTTGAATGACCTCCTGAAGTTGAAAGTTGATCTTGGCTGTCAGAGACCAGCAAGAAAACAGAGACCTCACTCCAACAAACACTAAACAGCCATGGAAGCTGCTAGAGAGAAATATGCTTGGTTAATGCCAAGCTTTCGGTCTGTATGACCGAAACTTCCAGTAACACTATGTCCAGAGACTCCTGGCCCAAAGAAACTGCAAATTAGTTAATATATCTGCACTATCTTTGTGGTTGATTGGTTATACAAAAATAGGAAGTGTTGCAGTCAGCTTTCTTAGTTGCTGCGCAGGAAGAACCCAAACAAAAGCGGCTTGTGGAGGAATGGGTTTATTAGGCTTACAGACTCGAGCACTGAAACAGCGGCAGGAAGGTGTGCCAAATACTAGCAAGAAGCTGGCTTGTAACTCCCATAAGCCCATCCCCAACAACACAGCTTCATCGAGGTTGTAAAACCCAAACTGCCATCAGCTGAGGATCGATCTATCAGAACACATTCAATTGTTTGTGGGGGACACCTGGATCAAACCATGACAGGAAGTATATGCAAACCCTTGCCTACTTCTCTGCCACCACTTTGTCTGACTCCCCTCACACAATTTTTTCTGGTCCCTCTAGCTCTTTAAGTTCCTCCCCTCATGGATGCTGGAGACGAAGGCCTCTTTGTTGAATTACTCTGATCTGTCCTCACCTTTTCTGTGCCTGGGTTCCTCACAAACTAAGTTACTTCATCTCGAGTTACCTCTCAGCAGTTTTTCTGGCTACCCTGTCTCAAATTGATGTTCCTTCATCTCATTATGACTTTGAATAAAAATTGTTTCTTTGTAGCATCCATCAAAAGCTATTATAACTTAATGACTTACCAGCATACTTATTTCTGGTTCTCAATTAATGCTTATGATTGTTACAAGCTAGAAAGCATATGCTTCTGGAAATACATGATTGTATTTCAGTAACTGTTCCAGAAGGATGTGTCAAAAAAGATAAGGTCACAAGCAGTCTTACAGTAAGAGTGATGAGGTTTTCTTCAATATTTTTATTTATTTGGAAGTAGAGAAAGATAAAGATAAGAGAGACAGACACACAGAGAGAATAGGGCCACCAGTGCCTCCAGCTACTGCAAATGACTCCAGATGTATGCACCACTTTGTGCATCTGGCTTTATGTGGGCACTGGGGAAAATGAACCTGGGTTGGTAGGTCTTGCCGGCATGCACCTTAACCAATGAGCTCATAGCTATCTTTTCAGTTCAGATGATGAGGTTTTGTTTAAACTGGGCACACAAAAGCTTTAATATATCCTTTAAGACACCTGCTCTGGTGTGTAGAGTTGATTCTTACCATAGTAGTGATACAATTAATATTTATTATTTGGGGGATAGGATAGAATGAAGCATGGCGAAGAATTTATTTACATAGTGAAATAGGAGGGTAGATTGGAAGGGAGGTAGGTTAATAACTGGGTAAGTACAGGAAAATACAGCTCACTGGAGTTAATTACTGGCTCTGAAAGAGAATATATCAATAAGCAGGTATCATATTGTTCAGGTTTATAAATGAGGTCCCTCAGGGATTAAGAATTTTCCATCCACCAAAATTTGCAATATAGAAATAATAAGTCATATTTCTGTTTTGTATAGATTCTTGCAGTTTATATTTAAGTAATGGGTCATAATTGTTAGCACTATGATTGTCCCAGACTGAGTCCACAAATATTAAAACAGCTAAGAATTGCAAATACATGACTTGCAACATGCATTGAATTTATTCATAAATTATTCAGATAGTTGACTATTCTCATATGCAAGCTGTCTGTGTGACATGCTGATTATTAAAGAACTTACTGGCATGTCTAAAGTATGATACATGTTCACATGTTGTTAATGCTGATCTCCATCCACATACCTGTGATTTTACGGGTCTGGAAGACAGCTAACTCTAGGCAAAGAATTGGCCTTTTCTTCATCCAAAGGGCACAGCCATTTAGTGGAAGGGACATAATACATTAAAATAAGTTTTTTTGAAAGCTTGCTCTACAAAATTTCTTGCTTTTGGTATACTCAGACCTGGTTACTCGAGTTTAGTTTGTGAATTTTATCTTCTTACACATGGAAATATGCCCCAAAATTTAATAGCACATTAATTTAAACTGTCTGGTTACTATTTAGATACATAAGGCAAACCATGAAAATAGAGAAATAAAACTCAGATTAATAATCTGGTTAATTTTTTCCTTTATTAAGATAAATGCTGGGCTGGAGAGATGGCTCAGAGGTTAAGGCACTTGTCTCCAGTGCCTAAGGTCCCGGGTTCAATTCCCCAGTACCCACATATGCCAGACCCACAAGGTGGTGGCCCTGGTGTTCTCTCTCTCTCTCTCTCTCTCTCTCTCTCTCTCTCTCTCTCTCTGCTTGAAAATGAATAAATAAAATATTTAAAAAAAAGATAAATGCTTCACTCACTATTTTCAGATGAGATTTTTGGTCTGAAGTAACACTATGTAAAATTATTAATGATGATTTTCAGTAAATAGGATTTGCATTTAGAATCTCTGTTGAATGAAGGATACAGATTAAGTGAGGGTTTCATTAAATGACTCTCCCCCCAATGAACTGCTCACTTTTAGGACTCAAAAAGGTGTTATTCTGGTATCACTTGATTCTCAAGTGGTGGCACATATGCTTGTTTTCATGTTCAATAATATAATTAATACAGTGTGGAAATTGGCTAACAAGATCTACCTGAAAAAACTATTACTTTCTATTTAAAATGTCACAATAATGTCATTAATGAAGTTTTGAAAGTTTATTGGATTGCTGGGATCACTCCCAGTGAATGAACACACTGCCACACTCATGTATGAGTGGAAAAGGTGGAAGTCAGTCTTTGCCAAGTACATATGAAAACAAAAGTCAACTTCTTTTAGACATAAAAGGACTATACTTGTCCTTGTACTACAAATAGTTAATAAATTATCCAATGATATTTCTTTTTATTCTCACACATCTCTCTATTGGTGGTTAATGGCATAAAACTTTCACAACCTAAAGCAGAAGTACAGAGGCACCTAAGATCTCAACAATAAAGCAGCCTTAATACTCACCCACCATGACTCAGGGAACTGAGCAGAAGTGGGGGTGGGAAGATTGTAAGAGCCATGGTGGGGAGAATATCCAGAGACATCGCCCCCCTCAGTAACAACATACAAGGGGGGTGGAACCAGGTTGACTCCTGGGCTACCCCATGGACTACCCCATGGACTGATCCTGACTGCCCATGGAGGAGGATATCCAGCTGATTGGGACACGGAACAGGGAAAATGGGGATGTGGGAATACCAACTCATTATTTTCTCATTCAATGTATCTAATTATGTATAATAAAGGAAAAATAAAATTAAAAAACTTTCACTCTTTTAAATGTCAAATTATTATTTCTTATACATGCTTCTTGACAATTGCTACTTTCTAAATACATTATTTAGAGTTATTTGCAGGGTATAAAAATTGCATAGCTACTATTTACTAAAAGTTTTATACAAGGATGTTTTGCCAAGTCGTTTTTTTTCTTAGCATGGGATACTACCTGAGAGAAGGTTATTATGTAATGTTATAGATCTATTAGGGTCCTTATTACTTTTTATAATAATTTATATTTGCTGACTTCCTATGCTGAGTATCACATTGTACTATGTATTTTAACAGTATGTGGACTATGGAGAAAACAAATACTTCACTTTGAGGAACCTGTCATCACTTCTCACTGGCAAATAGTAAAGGCTTAGCCTGGTTAAATGCAAAAATGATGAGTCAAATGCAAAAATTAAAAATAATAATCAAAATGAAGAATATATTATTAAATTTGTCTTTCTGAGTACAAATGTCTTTATTTTTGTAAATTTAGCCAGAATCGAATCTTTTTTTTCCCCCGAAATCCAGGTACATCCAGATCAGTTTCAATTACTGGGAGATATTCAGACAAGTTTCTATGCAAAAAAATCTCCCCCTTTATACCTTTATACTTAGAATGAAATCCTAAGCATACTTTGGGTCATTTTCACACCCCTTTCTTAAGTAATTGCCTTTGCCTTAAAAATAAAATAATAGAGGAATATTATATCTCCTAAGATTAATTCCACAAAGGCTGGGAGGACTAAATAATACTAATTATTTATATAAACTACATCTCATTAAAATATTTCGGGTAAATAATATTATGAACAAATGGGGTCACCAAATAATTCTACCAAATACTTAGAGAAAAGTTAGGACATAAAAATATTAGAAAGCATTCAAATTTATCTTATTTTATGAAGCAGGAAAAATATTGACACATTGATAAATGCTGTGAGCAAAGAAAATTATTGAGTAAAAATACATATAAGTATTTCATAATTCTAAACTGCAGTGTTAGTGAGTAGATTGCAACACAACAAATAATCCATTATGTTTATTATGGGCTTAAATCTTTTACTTCCCTAAAATTCATATGTTGAAGGTCTAACCACTAAAGGGACAGTATTTTGAGATGGAACCTCAGAGTTGATTAGGGTTTGAGGTTATAAGGGCAAGGACCTGACTTTAGCTTATTGTCCTTATAAGATGAGACACCACATAGTTTTTTTTCCTCATTCTCTCTCTAGTGTCAGAACACAGGGAAGGGGTCACCCACAAGCCAGGGAGGAGCCTTCACTCTGAAGTAAGTCAGCTGGCTGAATTTAGGCTGAATTTCTGTTGTTTAAGCCACTCAAATTGTATGGTTTTGTTATGATAGCCCGAGTACAGTTACAGATTTTTACTACAAAGAATCGAGGTACTGTTATAATAATGCCTAATATTGTGGAAGTGCTTATTGAAATGGGTAATGCTGAGTCTGTGATAGCTTTGAGGTATATGCTAGAAAAAGCTTGTGTTATTGAGAAGAAATTGTTAGTAGAAAAGTACATCTTAATATTTGGCAAGACCTCAGAAACAAAAGAAGAGAGCTAGACAGAAGCTTGCATGTTATAAAGCACACAGGTAATCATGAACGGATGATATTGGAGATGTGGACATAAAAGAGTATTCTGGGTAAGATCTTAGAAATAAAGAATAAATTACTAGAAAGTGGAAGAAAGACAGTGCTTATTGTGAAGTGGCAAAGAACAGGTTGCTGTGTTTTGTGAAAGGTTGGGTTTAAAGGAATAATACACCTGACTTGGTGATATTAAGAGGGGACTTGGGGCTTTAGATTTTGAGATAGTTGCTAGAATGATGTTAAAAGAAATGAGCATGTTTTGTATGCAAGAGGGTGTTGAATTCTGAAGTATTAAGGCTATATGTTTGTATGCCCTTCAAACTCATATGTTAAAGCTTCAGTTCCCAACGTGACTGTCTTTGGTTAAGGTCTTTGCTGAAATAAGCATAAATAAGGCCCTAATGTAAATCCTTGATCACATAGGATCAGAATCTTTTTATTTTTTTAAAGTCTTAAATATATATTTATTGTCCATAATGAGTTACATTATTCAGTGGGCAAACAATGAATTGTTATCCCCAATTCCCCAATGCCCCCCTCCCCATCCCCAAACAGCTGGATATCCTCCTCCGTGGGCCGTGGGTCGTCTGGATCAGTCCTTGTGGCAGGGGACCATGGATAGCCTAGTACTCAGCCCTGTCCTCCTGGCCCAAGTGTGTTGTTACTGAAGGGTGCCATGCCTCTGGATAGTCTCCCCCACCATGGCTCTCACAATCTTTCCGCCCCCTCTTCCACATAGTTCCCTGAGTCGTGGTGGATGAGTATTAAGGCTGCTTTAAGGTTGTGAGTTTAGGGGTCTTTGTGTCGAAGATCGTTGGTTTCTGTCTCACTGGCTTATCCTGTGTTGATTTAATGGCTGTGGCTGTGGGTCCCTTGTTCCTCCCGTCATTCTCTGCATGGTTCCATATGGATCCTCCATGGTATGACTGTGGTGGCTCCTCTCTTGCCAGAATCTCAGGTATCGGCCTACGGTTGGTTGGTAGGGTTAAATGGGCCCCAGGTCTCTTGCTGCATCCTGAAAAATACAAGCACAATCTCCATCAGAGAGTGTGATCAGTGTAGGTTAACAAATATACACATTTCTGGATTACATAGATTCTATTTTTAGTAGCCTCCCTGTCAATTGCTCCCACAGTGCATCTTGTCTCAGGAGCCCAAGAGTATGGGATCCAGTAATTATCGCCCTGAATCCCAAGTTCCAGACAAGGGATCCCCCTCACTAAGTGGAAAATTGGCTGAATTTGAAAGCTGTTGATTGTCTCCCACAGGCCCAGGCTCCTCCGTTGCACAAGTGCTCCTTTCTTGGTTTGCTGTTCTCTCCCAGTAGGGGGTGTGGTCAGCCTACTCATGACCGCAGATTGTTTTTTGTGTCAGTGGTCTCTGTTTACTCCAGCTGTTGTTGATCATTTTCCCCTGGCAGCATGTGCAGTGCCTTCTAGCACTACACTAACTGCCTTCTGGGGGCTGGATAACATTCCGGACATTACATTCCAGACGTTGAAGGGTCGATGCTGGTCGATGGCATTCTGTGGTTTCTTCAGCAACAGGGTTTTGCCTCAGGCCTGTGGAGGGCACCCAAGAGCTTTGACAGAATTCTGTCAGTTGTTGGAATCTCATTAGTCGCTTTGGTCAACAGCTCAGTGAGGGGAGGAACCAGTGGTTGGAACCAGGTGTTGTCAGGCTGCTCTAATTATTCACAGGCTTAGACTCTCTCCCCTACCACTCATGGCCCCTCTTGCCAGATGATGCTCACTACTTACTCAATAGTTTACAATATGATCGTGAGGATTTTATGTTTTGAAACCTAATATGGTTTATCCTCAAGTTTAAGCCATTCCCTTCCTCCCATCCCTTATCCCTCATTCATAACCTCTCACTTCTTTCTACTAGTCTGTGTAGAGTTTATGGTTATCCTGGTTAAGGACCACATATGAGGGAGAATATGCGGCGTTCGATTCTCTGTTCTTTTGAGTGTTCGCTTAGTAAGATCTGCTCGAAGTCAGACCATTTTTCCCTAAATTTTGATATATCATTTTTCTTTTCAGCTGAGTAAAATTCCATCGTGTAAATATACCACAGTTTCTCTGTCCATTCCTCCATGGATGGGCATTTGGGTTGATTCCAATACTTGGCCATTATGAATTGAGCTGCTATAAATATAGTTGTACAAATGTTTCTGTGTCGAGATGTGACATCTTGTGGGTAGATGCCTAGTAGAGGGATAGCTGGGTCCATTGGTAGTTCTATGTCTACTGTGTTCAGGAGTCTCCACACTGCTTTCCTTAGCGGTTGAACAAGTTTGCAATCCCACCAGCAGTGAATGAGGGTTCCTTTTTCCCCCGCATCCTCGCCAGCAACGATTGTTGTTGGTTTTCTTTATTATTGCCATTCAGAATCAGGATCAGAATATTTTTTAAATTAATTTTTTATTAAGTAGAAACTTTGTATGAACATGCCATGTGTTGGTACCACTGCCTCCCTCCTCCCTGCTCCCAGTCCATTGAGGGCCCTCCTCAGTGGGATTGCTGGGATGTTCCATAGAGATTGAGAACTGCTCCAGCAGCAGTCTTGGGGGGGGCAATGCCTCTGGATCTACCCCACCATGGCTCTTACAATCTTTTTGCCCCCCTCTTCCTCAATGTTCCCTGAACCATGGTGAGTTTTAAGTCTATTTTAGCTCTTAGCAGTTTCTGAATTTCTGCTTTGGGATGTTTTGAACATCCTTCATGTCTGTCTTCATCACCATGGCTCAGGTTGTTGCTCAGTGTGGAAGCAGCACTCATGCTCATTCCTCACTTTCCTTGTCATTTCTCCAGGTGGTTTCCCTGTGCTCTAATTCATGTTTTAGGGATGGTTCTTCTTATGCCAGGGAGCCAGTTACCATTTCTGGCCTTGTTGGTAGAAGTAGGTGGTCCACAGTTCTTGCTGCTTTCCGAAAGAAAAACAGATTCTCCAACAGGGAGTGAGATCAGCATAGGTCAAATGAGATAAGCATTGTCAGTCTGGCAGGATTATAATGTATGTAGCCTCTCTTTAGGCCCTTGGTTAGTGGAAGCTTCCCCTTGGAGTCCAGATTCTTGGTCTCCATAGGACTTTTGGTTGGATCCCATTTCTAGCAATGGGTTCATTGCCACTCAGAAGATCTCTTAGCCAATCAGAGAGCCCTTGATTACTCATTTAGGTTGAGTGCCACTATTGCACAGGTGTGTACATCTTGTCATGCTGGTTGCTATCAAATAGAAGTGTCCTCTGCTCTCTCCCAACATTGTTGGCCTATCCCCCTTGGTAGCTTATGTAGGGTTTTCCAGCACTGTCTGGGTTAACCATCTGGGAACTAGCTTCTTCCAGATTTCAGCCAGGTCTCTCTATGTTGTGAGTCAGGAGGTGTTGTCTTTAGTAATAGGGTCTGATATTTTACCTCAGTGGGTAATCAAGTCCTTTGACAGAAGCCTGTCTTGTTTTGGGGACCTAGTATGTTGCTCTGATCAATAGGTCACTGTGGGTAGTAACTGATTTCTGGATCTGGGAGTTACAAGCCAGTGCCAATTGTATTAGGGTGAGGCTTCATCCTACCCTCTTCTGGTCCCTTCTTACAAGATGATACCCCATATTCCTTTGAAGGGTCTTTTCTTCATACAGAGACATTTGGTTAACCATATTTGTAGCTGATCACAATAGCTAAGAACTGGAATCAACTGAGATTCCCGTATCTGGACAAATGAATATCAAAGTTGTAGTACACATACACAATGGAATTCTGCACATCAGTAAGGAAAAAATGACAAAATGAAAATTTCAGGAAAATGGATGGACCTGGAACAGATCATACTTAGTGAACTCACACAAGATCAGAGAGATAAATAACACATATTCTCCCTCATCTTCAATTCCTAATCAGGAGCTCCCTGAACTGCAAACAAACTTGACATGAAACCAGAGAGATAGCAATAGGGATGGAAGTGATGGGGGGGGGGTAGAATGGGAAGGTGCAGAGAGATATACACAAAACTAATCCAAAACAAATTGGGGCCAAAGAATCCTTACTCTTGGACAGTAGGATAAAACATGGAACCCTCCAAAGGATTATGAGCTTTTTAAAGAAGAAATAACAGCTGTCTTTCTGCAAGTGCACAAAGAGGAGGTCCCATATGCACACAGGAGACAGTGGTCACGTCACTTACATGCCAAGGAAGAGATGACAGCATGAAACCTGTCTTGTTAGCACCTTGACCTTGTACTTTCCAATCTGCAGAGTGGTAAGAAATATATTTGAGTTACTTAAGTCACTATTTTAAGTCTATGGTATTTCGTTAATGCAAATAGAATTTATGTCAAGCATACAAATAGGGTTCAAAATAAGAAAATTAAATAAAATTTAACAAATTAATATAGCTATAAAGAAAAGAATATCTTTAATTTTGCTGTTGGTGAAAAAGATCAGGATCTGTTTGTGACTAAAGGACCCAGGGATTTATGATTGGATGGTACTTCCTGGATGATATAAACTCATAATTATAAAGCTAGTGTCTTACTTAAAAAGCATTTTATATTATGGTCAGGAACAAAGAAAGGAGGGCCATTATCTCTGCTACTGTAAGGTGTTACAGTGAATGTAACAGTTCTTTCAATCGAGGAATAAAAGAAATGATTAGAGGAATGAGAATTGGAAAAAAAGTACAACTTTATTTGTGGCTATGATACAATAACAAGAAAACCTCCAGGAGCAAGGATGTAGCTAATAAAGCAAAGGAAAATAAAAGTAGAAAGCGAAGGCAAAATCTGATAGTGTGCATACCCAAACAATAACCATGTAGAATATATAAAGTAAGATTAAGTCCTATTAACAATGCCAACACAAAATATGTTGAAATAAATTAAGACATTGTAAAATTCTATAAAGAAACTTTTTAACATTTAAGAAAAATGCTAAAGTCAATTTGAACAACTAAACATACACCCTTTGATCCTGGATAAAAAAGACACATCATTATAAAGATGGGAGCTCTCTCTTAGTTAATTTACAAAGTCTATAAATTCATCAAGTTTTTTTCATTTTGATGTTGCTATAATTTGAACGCGAGGATATGTGCTATACTGCTGAACTGTTAGCCCCAGCTCTTCTTGACTTTCTTTATTTCTTCTTCATTTCTTTATCTTATACAAGTCGATTAACCATTTATATCAGTTCCACAATTTATATATGAGTTTTGACCTATTTATTTATTCACCAAATAAATTTGTAATTTGTTTCAAATAAAAAAAGAAAAACAGGAAGGAATAACTGAGAAGCCATTAAAAGCAGATATGTTAGTGTAGAAATAACATCATATATGACAATAAGCTACAGGGATTCTCTAATTAAATACTATGGAACTTGTGCCTAAATATTCATATGAACCAAATAAATAGAAAAACTACAATAATAAATTACTGTAGGTTAAAATTTTGATAAATATCTAAAAATTATAACTGCAAAGATGAACTTTAAAAATGATGCTGTGTTAACTGAATCATAATTTGGCAAGCAGAAAAATTAGATCCAAAGCTTAACTCCACATAAGAACAACCTCAAATTTACAAAAAAATGTCATAACTGAAACTATAAAAGTGCTAGAAGAAGATGTATGGAATCTTGTGTAACCTGGATAATTAGATGTCTATAATTAGATAACTATGTCTTACAATTTACATGCAAATCTAAAGTGAAAACCTTGTAGAATTAGAATTAAGAAACAAGATTTTTGCATGAAAACATAAGCAGAATTAAAAACCAAATGACAAGGCAAGAGAAAATATTTGACGAGTAGAGAACATGGACTCTTTTATTATTTTCATAGCTGTTTAGAACCTTCACGAAGACAGTCACCTTGAATATTCTGATCTTTCCTTCCACAGTGTTTTCCACAATGCCTTGCTTACAGTACATGCTCACTAACTATCTGATGTGTGACTTTGTGTTTGAATAGTGATTGAAGTAACGGTCACAAGAAAGTAGCCAACAGGAAAGAACTAATGGAGGAATGCTCCTGAAGATGAAGGGATATGATATGAAAACTTCAGATTGACAAACTATTCTTAAGTAAGAAGTGTGACTACTTCATAGAATTGTGATCGGCTGGATATATGAAGACAACCACTCTGAATAGAACGTCAGAAGTGAAAACTTCCCTCTGTAAACTTGGTTTTCCTTTATGAAGTAGGATAGGTAGCGTTGAGGAGTGAGAAGTGTAGGAGGTGGACAGGAGATGGGTTGGAACAGTCACTGTGAAGAACAAGGGAAATAGTGACCGATCCATGGAGATCATGGGCTAGAAATACTGCCCACAGCAGTTCCTGGACCAATTCATAGAAATCACCAATATCAACTGAGCACAATATGTCTTAGACACTGAGAGTGAGCAAAACAGACAACAATTTTGATGTCGGGTTGGGTGTTTGTGGGAACATATGACAGAGCAATGAAGTAGAGTCTTCAGAAACAATATCTTAGTAAACTATATAACATTTCTTGCCCTCCACCTCTTTAACATTTTTTATATTTAGCTATTTTTGAAATGGATAATTTCATAATTTCCATCCTAGAGTGTGAGTCATGGAGTAGAAAGCTGAAGGGAGTTGGAGGAAAGGTTGATGGAAAGGAGAATATGAAGTAGCTGAGATTTTAGGACAGCACATTGTCATGGTTTGATCCAGGTGTCCCCCACAAACAAATGAATGTGTTCTCAGTGATCGATCCTCAGCTGATGGCAGTTTGGGTATTAGAACCTCGCTAGATCTGTGTTGTTTGGGGCGGGCTTATGGGGTTATAAACCAGCTTCCCCTTGCCAGTATTTGGCACGCCTTCCTGCCACTGTTTCCAGTGCTGTGGCAGAGGTGATGTCCAGCCCTCTGCTCATGCCATCGTTTTCCCTGCCAGGATGGAGTCTCTCCTCAAGTCCATAAGCCAAATAAACCCGTTCCTCCACAAGCCTCTTTTGTTTGGGTTCTTTCTGCGCAGCAACAAAGCTGACTACAACACACATGAACACTGACATTGAATAGGTCTTGGTGGATGTTAAGTTAAATGGATTTTGATGAATGAAGGGAATCAACTAAGAATGAACGAAAAAGAAAGGAAGACAATAGTTTTTAAAAAATATTTTATTTATTCATTTTTTTAAGGAGAGAGAGAGAGAGAGAGAGAGAGAGAGAGAGAGAGAGAGCGAGAGCGCATCAGGGCCACTGCCTTGTGGTCTGGCTTATGTGGGTCCTGGGGAATTGAACCTGGGGCCTTAGACACTGGAGGCAAGTGCCTTAACCACTGATCCATCTCTCCAGCCCAGCAAGGAGGTTTTTTTTTTTGCAGGAGTTCAAAGAAGAATAATAGTCTGGGGTGGCAATGAGAAGGAAAGTGCCCACCCACCTCACAACTGCAAAAGTTACCACATGAGGGAGAAAAACCACCATCCTACTGGCAGGTTGGCATTATAGTGAGCTGAACAAGACCCTTCAAAAACTCATGCGCACCTCTACTTCAGAATGTGGTTTTATTCTGAGTAAGACTATTTTCAGTTATCACTGAGGAAATTTGATCAAGTTCACTTGGGATGAGCTTGAAGTCCAATATCATTTCCTTTATGAGACAGAAAAAGGCCCAAGATACATACAAGTA
>PVHP010009588.1:0-50057 GCA_004024765.1 Zapus hudsonius
TTTTTTTTTTTTTTTTTTTTTTTTTTTTTTTTTTTTTTTTTTTTTTTTTTTTTTTTTTTTTTTTTTTTTTTTTTTTTTTTTTTTTTTTTTTTTTTTTTTGCGGTGCTGAGGACCGAACCCAGGGCCTTACGCTTGCTAGGCAAGCACTTATCCACTGAGCTAAATCCCCAACCCTGTTTATTCTTGTTGGGCCTGCAACCCTAACTTACTCCTAATCCCTATCATTCTGTGCACCATACTAGGCAGTCTCCACCCCAGGGGTCCTTGTGCTTGAGTGGCGAGTGCTCTTAACCAGTGATCCATCTTCTCAGGGACTAGGGAGGGCATCACCATGCCTGGCTTATTTACATTTTTTGAGACAGTCTATTTAGCCCTCATTAGCTTCGTACTTCCTAAATAGTAGAATGAGTTCAAGGCCTGCAAGTGTGAGAAATGCAGTTTGGATCCCCCAGTAGATATAGCAGCCTGCCTGTAATCCCAGCGCTTAAGCAGAGATAGGGGTTCCCAGGCCAAGTGGCTAGCTAGACTAGATAAATTAGTGTGTCCTGGGTTAAGTGAGATACCTTATCTCAGGAAAAAAAGGGGGACAGTGATTGAAGAAGACACCCAATATCAACCTCTGGGCTCCACACATACATGTACCCACACACATAAACACAGATATATACACATGCCCAAATTTATGTTTGGCATGGTGGCATGCGCCTTTAATCTCAGCACTACCTGTGGAGGCCAAGGTAGGAAGATTGCTGTGAGTTCAAGACCAGGCTGAGACTCATAGTGAATTCCAGGTTAGTCTGGGCTAGAATGAGACCCTACTTCAAAAATACAAACAAAAATATTTAATTTAAAAAATTAATTGGGGGGCTGGGTAAATGACTCAAGGGCCAAGAATACTTTCCCCACAAACATGAGGGCCTGAGACCATCTGGCCACATTAACCTGTAGCCTCAGTCCTGTGAGGGGCAGAGACCAGAGAATTGCTGGGGCTCACTGATCAGACAAATGAATGAATGAATAAATAAATAAATAAATAAACAACAGCTCCAGATTCAGTGAGAGACAGAGTCTCTAGGAACAAAAGAGGAAGAGTCATAGAGGAGGACACTTGACATTTTTCTATGCACTACACACACACACACACACACACACACACACACACACTATACATGCAACATACACTATGTTCACACATGCAAAAAATAAGAATAATTATTCTTTACAAATGGCTAGGGAGATAGCTCAGTGGGTAAAGTGCTATTGTGTAAACCTGAGGACCTAAGGTGGATCCTAGAACCCACATAAAAGTCAGGAGCACACCTGTTATCCGGGTTCTGGAGAGGAGGGGACAAGAGGCTCTTCAGGGTTTGCTAGCTAGCCAGTCTAGCTAAGACAGTGAGCACTATGTTGAGCACAATGTCTGTCTCAAAAACTAAGGAAGGTGGAATGTCTGGGGATATAGCTCAGTCAGTATGGTGTCAGCCTAGCATGCACAAGGCTCTGGGTTCAATCACAAGCACTGCATAAAAATGGGTATAGTGGTGTGCACCTGTAATCTCAGCTCTAAAGACAGGAAAATCAGAAGTTCAAGTTTATCTTTAGCTACACAATGAGGCTAGCGTGGGCTATGTGAGACCCTGTCCAAAAAAAAAAAAAAAAGTAAAGAATTCAAGTGTGGTGACACACACCTGTAATCTCAGTACCTGGAAGGCTACAGAGGAGAGCTGCCACAAATCTGCCAGACTGCAAATGAATGTGCATGTACCACTTTGCATCCAGCTTTATATGGAACCTGGGAAAATGAACCCACACCAGTAGGCTTTGCAAGCAAGTGCCTTTAATGGCGGAGCCATCTCCCCATCCCTATTTCTTACTTGTTCACCTGAGATATCAGAGAAAATAAACGGATGCTATTGTATTTACCTTCATGTTGTACCAAGTATCTGAAGACTTCAGAGAGATTTGAGTTTGATTCCTCACAGTTTAAAAATTTCCCTGCTTTGCACGGCAGTCCCTCATCTGTCCAAAAAAGACTTGGAATATATATATACTGGCTTCCAGAGAAATCTTAACTTCAAATTTTGGATCACATTGGCCAATATAATAATCTGCTTTGGTAATCTCTGCAGGTAATCTAGAGCTTGATTCCAGGTTGCACTGCTGATCACTATGTGACCCTGGAGAGAGAGTCTCTTTTTATATCCTTCTTCAAGAAGGAAACAAAATCTATATTAAGTGATGCTAAAACTATTAAGAGTGTCTCTTTGTATGAAACATGTTCTGGAACCTTTGCATATATTTCTAATCCTATGAACAATCTATCTCACAGAACACAAATCATTGTGTTCATGTAATAGATGAATAAATTTGGTCTCAGTAAATGTAAGAAACATTCCCTCCTACATCACTCAGAAAAATAGTTATTAAACCACATTAGAATGCATATCTGAAAAGGCAATCAATGGTCTATTCTATGTATCTCTGGCACCTAACACTGCTGGTGACATAGTATGTACTTCACAAATAAACATTTCTTTTTAAAATATTTATTTACTCATTGGGGAGAGAGAGAGAGATGAAGAGACAGAGAAAGAATGAATTCTAGGGCCTCCTCCAACTGCAAACAAACTCCAGACATATGTGTCAGTTTGTACAACTGGCTTTACATGGGTACTAGGGAACTGAACCCAGATTGACAAGCTCTGCAAGCAAGCACCTTTAACCACTGAGCTATCTCTCTAGTCCTCATTAAATATTACTAAAGAGCAAAGGCTTGTGCTGGGTACTGTGGCACAGGCCTGTAATCACAGTACTTGAGAGACTGGGGCAGGAGGATCAGGAGTTATAAAAGCTAGCCTCAGCTACATACAGAGTTTAAGACCAGCCTGGGCTACATGAGACCCTAACTCAAACATGTACAACAAAAGAGTAAAGGCTTAGCAGAGGCCATGGGATATTTGTAAGGATAAATAAAATAACCGAGGTATGATGATCCATGTCTATAATCCCAGCATTCTGGAAGGCTGAATCAAGAAGGTAGGGAGTAGCCAGGTGTGGTAGTGGCACTTGCCTTTAATCCCAGCACTAAGGAGGCAGAGGTAGGAAGATCACTGTGAGTTCAAGCCCAGCCTGGGACTACAGAGCAAATTCAAGGTCAGCCTGAACTAGCATGAGCCCCTACCTTGAAAAAAAAAAAAAAACCACACACAAAAAAAGAAGGTGGGGAGTTTAAGGGTAAGTTGGGTAACATAGTGACAGTTTGTCTCAAAAAGGGGGAAGGGATAAATAAAATAATACCACTATAATTATCTGTAATTTACTTCACATTTGCTTTGTGCCAGTTGTGATGTTAAAAACTTTACATGCAATATCTTATATACATATTATGTAAAGGATTTAACATTGAGTATGGCCATAGAAAGACTGAGATGTTACTAATATCATTACCTATTAATAGTGGTAGCTATCATCACTATAGGAAAAGAGCTTGACAGTATCTCTCCTACCCACATACCCTCAGTGCTTCTCCTGAGACTAGCTGAACAGGCCAGTCTGAGGGTGAGCCCTTTCAGCACTGAGCCAACCCCAAACCTGGCTTCTCCTTCTCCTCACAGAGGTACCATTTCAACATGCTGTGTTGATTAATTTCTAGATTACATAAGGAGCCCCAATGTGCTTTTGGGTGGGAGGGAGAAGGTGGTGTTCTCCAGCGTGTGCTTAGTTTACATAAAGTACTCTTCTCAGTTTTTTCTCTTTGGGGGTGAATTGAGAAAGAAGCCACGTGGTCTGGTGGCAGCAGCTGGAGGAAGGAGCGGTGATTCAGCAGGACTCTGAGAGAACAGGGCAGGGTAATTCTGGGGAGCAGTCAGGATGAAGCTGTTACCACCCCCATCCCAAGCGCAGGACAGGATGTTGCTGTTTGGTAGAAGGATGGAAGGGAAGCCAGCAGCCAGTGGTGAGACCTGATCAGGTGTGTGAGTGGCATTACAGACACGGGGGGCAAAGTTCAGGTGACTGGGACATGTGGTACTACCCTAGCACTGATAATCCTGGGGGACTGAACTAGCCTACATTAAAGGGAGAAGTGCCAGGCTTTGTCCATGAGTACATGTAGGAGCTTAAAACTAAACTTCCCATACTCAGGAGATAGGCAGGATGGTCAAAAGTTCAAGGCCAGCCTGGGCTACATGATTCCCTGAAGAAAGAAAGAAAGAAAGAAAGAAAGAAAGAAAGAAAGAAAGAAAGAAAGAAAGAAAGAAAGAAAGAAAGAAAGAAAGAGAGAGAGAAAGAAAGAGAGAAAGAGAGAGAGAGAAAGAGAGAAAGAGAGAAAGAGAGAAAGAAAGAGAAAGGGGAAGGAAATAAAAGAAAGAAAGAAGAAAAGAAAGGAGGAGGAGGAGAAAAGGGAAGAAGCTAAGGGGCTGAAAACATAGCTCAGTGGTTGAAGCGCTTGCCCTCAAAGCCTAATGACCTGGGTGTGATTCCCCAGCACCCACATAAAGCCAGATGCACAAAATGGTGTATGCATCTGGAGTTTGTTTGCAGAGGCTAGAGGTTCTGGCACACCCAGCCTCTCTGTCTGTCTCTTTTCTATCTCTCCCTGCTTGCAAATAAATAAATTTTTAAAGTCTTAAGGAGCTAGTAAAGGTAATAAAGAAAAAGGATGGATTCAGGTGAGTGGACGTGGAATGCGTGGAATGGATTGGCAAAGACAACAGTTTTGTCTGGTCAGGAGATACACGACTGCTGGGAGCATTAGATAAATAGGGAATTTTAATGGAGAACATACAGAGATTCATCCAGGATGAAACAGTTTGAGTGGGCCTCATTCAAATTGCCTAGAGAACTAGGAGGTCCTCTGGAACAATATAGTAGTTTTGTGAACAGCCCCTCCCCTCCCTTCCTTCCTTCACTCCCCCCATCCTTCTACCCCGTGTATTCGTCCCTCCACTTATCTGTCTACAATCACCTCCTTCCATCCCTTCCTGCTTCTCCTCTCTCAAGTCTTGTTCTAGCGTCCTAACAGGTACTGCTGGTACTCACTACAACTTATATCATTCCATGTTAGGATGCATATGAGAGAGAAAATGCAGCATTTGTCTTTCTGACCTGGGTAACATCACTTAGTATGTTTTCTAAATCCATTCATTTTCCTGCGAATTTGATAATTTCATTTTACCTTACCACCGAATGGAACTCCATCATGTGTATGTACCGCATCTTCATTATCTATTCGTCATCTGATGGGCAACGGGACTGATTTCATTTCCTAGCAACTATGACTAGAGCAGCAACAAACATGGCTGAGCAAGGAAGGATTTCTGTAGCAGTCATTAGGGTATATGCCTAGGAGTAGCTGAGTCATATGGTAGATCTATTTTTACAAGTTTTTTTTTCATCTTTTTTGAGTCACCCCAGGCTCATTCTATAGCCCCAGGTTGGCCTCAAACTCACAGTGATCCATGCCACTACACCTGGCTCTCTCATTTGTGAAGACAGAGAGATGGTGGGAGTGAATATGGCACATCAGAACCTCTTGCTGCTGCAAATGAACTCCAGACACATACACCACTTTGTGCTGGTCTTACATGGGTACTGGGGAATCTAATCCACACTGGCAGGCTTTGCAAGCAAGCAACCACTGAGCCATCTTCCAGTCTTGCATTGGCTGATTTCTGTATGTTAAATCACTCCTGAAACCTTCTAATGGGGATGGATGGTGTTCGAATGTGGGTTTGCCCATCTGGAGGTAATCCCTTTGCCTAGCCATAGTGGCTCCACTGTGCCCTGTGTTGTGTAACCTGATCTGCTTTGCTCCCAAATGCTGGGATTATAATAGGTGTGACCAATCATATCTGGCTGCATCTTGTTGTATGGGTTTTTGTTTAAAAAATATTTTTATTTATTTGCAAGCAGAGACAGTGAGATGTGCATGCCAGGGTCTCCAGCCTCTGCAGACCAACTCCAGATGCATGCACCACTTTGTGCATCTGGCTTTACGTGGGTACTGGGGAATCAAACCCAGACCATTAAGCATTGAAAGCAATCACCTTTACCCCTGACCCATCTCTCTAGCCTGGTTTGAGACAGGGTCTCACTCTAGCCCAAGCTAGCCTCCAACTCATGGTGATCATCCTACCTCTGCCTCCTGAATGCTGGAATTAAAGGCGTGTGCCACCATGTCTGGCTCAGCTATTTTTAATTGTTGATTTTACTAATTCTGTGAGTTTTGCCCTCCCCATTCTAATGCCTTCCTGCTTTCTTCTATACAGCTGGTAGTGGACATGGTGAGGACAGAGTATGAATGAACTTCAACACACACGTCTGACAGTCTCCCAAGTGGCAGTAATGACAGAAGAGTAGGTAGGTTTTCCAAAACTAAGGACTTCTCTCCCCATGTGAAAACTATCACTCAAATATACAGTCCCATAACCTGCACAGCAAATCTCACTTTACTCTCTGAGGCTGTGGCCCAATCGAACCAGGTTCCACATGATCCAAGCAAGCAGAGGTGCAGGACCAAGCATCAGGCCCTAAGTAATACCAGCTCCCAATATTTGCAAGAATATTGATCTTGCTTTTCTGACCATTGTTCTCTAGTAATTAAAAGGTTTAGCTCTTTAGTTTACTGTGCTTTTTATTTATATTTTTACCTTGAGCGAGGTAGGGTCTCCCTCTAGCTCAGGCTGACCTTGAACTCACTCTGTAGTCCCAGGCTTGCACCCAGGCAGCAGGAGGCTCGCTGTAACACTGACCCTCTGCATTGAATCATCTCCCACTCAGAGTGGCTGCTAGCGGCTGGTAATTTGATTTAAGAGTGAATTTACTGTTAAGCCCCATTGTGCTTGTGTACAAAGAACAATGACTGGGGATGGAGATTTTTTTTAAGCACTCTTGATTTTATACCATTGGAGAGTCCCTAATTTTTTATTGAATTTCTTTCTTTGAATAGCAAAACAGCAAACACTCTTTTCTCAGTTATTGGGGATAAAAATAAATATTAAGTAACCCAGTGTTTTAAATTTTTTTACTAGCTTGGGTCTCCCTGTAGCCTAGGCTAACCTGGAATTCACTATGTAGTCTCAGGCTGTCCTGGAACTCACAACAATCCTACCTTGGCCTCCTGAGTGCTGGAATTAAAGGTGGGTGTAGCCGGGCATGGTGGCACATGCCTTTAATCCCAGCACTTGGGAGGCAGAGGTAGGATGATCATTATGAATTTAAGGCCACCCTGAGACTACATAGTGAATTCCGGGTCAGCCTGGGCTAGAGTTGAGACCCTAACTCGAAAAACAAAACAAAAAAAAAGGAAAAAAGAAAAGGTGGGTGTCCCCATATCCTGCTAGCCTGGTTTTTTGTTTTGTTTTTGCTTTTTAGCTTTTATTTACTGATTTGCTCACAGCATGTGTAGGGGTGTCTGTGTGCACACGCTCATGTAGGCCCCTTACCACTGCAAATGAATGACAGAAGCTTGCACCACTTTCTTTTTGCATCTGATTTAGGTGGGCAGCTTAGGAATTGAACCTAAACCAGCAGGTTTTGCAAGCAAGTGCCTGTAAGCACCGAGTCATCTCCCCAGCCCCACCAAGACACTGATTTCTAGATCTCATCTTTTCTGTGTGCATGTGCATATTCATGTGTGTGCACACGCCACAGCATGTGTGCAGAGGTCAGATATTCGTGTGTGTGTGTGTGTGTGCGCACATGCATGTGTGCAGAGGTCAGAGGACAACTTTCTGTTGTTGTTTTCATCTCCCATTGATTCGTGAATTTTGGGGTTCAGGGGTTCCCCCAGATTAATAAATCCCAAGTTTTGGGTTCTTTCCTAATCTTTGATGAAGAATA
The DNA here is from genome assembly GCA_004024765.1 of Zapus hudsonius. NCBI lineage: Eukaryota > Metazoa > Chordata > Mammalia > Rodentia > Dipodidae > Zapus > Zapus hudsonius. The sequence goes on from PVHP010009588.1 coordinate 7,843, forward strand.
ATAAAGATGGAACCAAGAAGGACAAATTATGAATCATTGAGTTTATTTGGGGAGAAATTGCAATTTGTGGGGTTTATTTAAAGGGAATTGGGACCAGGAAGGGAAGATTTGAACTTTTTTATGTGGAAAACATATTTCAGAAAAGTGGAAGTTAATGAGAAATTGAAGTTTTGAGAGTAAAGTTAGAATGAAGCCAGGAACCCGTGAGAAACTAGAAAGACTGAAAATGAAGCTCAGAAGGGTTTGCAAACATGTGAAAAGCCAAATCAACTGGTGTTTAGAAGATGAAGTTAGAATGGAGCTGGGGATCGTGTGGAAAGCCAGAACAACTGGGGCTTCGAAGGTGAAATTCAAAAGGAGCTGCAAATACATGAAGCGCCCATGTGGCAGACCCCAGTGGCAAACCGCACATAGTAAATTCAGGGGAACACACTTGGCATGCTTTCTCAAGGGGGAGGGGGGAAAGGAGAGATCCCACATGTCTGATTCAGAGTGGGAACCCACACATGGTAAATTAGAGACCACCAGACAGATAGAACAGAGACCAGAATTAAAGAGACATTAAAAGACAGGGTTAGGTCTCCCTTCCAGACTTGGCCAGACAGCAGAGTGGGGCTGGGAACCAAGACTCACATGAGGGAAGCTCAGACCACAGCACAGATGAGAGGGTCTCAGGAACTGAAGAAAGTCTCAGGAAGAAGAGCAGATTCCAGGAAGAAGAGAGCAAGAACCCCGCCATACTGCAACCATTATAGTTTAATTCAGGTAGGCAGGGAAGGATCTGATTTGTTGTTTGATCTGGAGGATGGACCATAGAGTTCAGCCATATTTGAGTGGGCTGGGATCAGCAGGATGCATTGTAGATAATGTCAGGCAGGAGTTCTAATCCAAGTTAGGAGTGTTCATTCTGTGTCATGAGAAATCAGGTCCTCGGCATCTTCTGGGTTCCTCTGTCCCTAGTTGAGACCTGTCTAGCTTTCTTTATCGTCTCATCATGTCCTTTGTGAGGTGGGGTCTCTCATTTGCTGTTCTGGGAAATTCTATCTCAGCATCCATCTCTCGGGATCTCTTCCCAGGTGTGCTGGGAATACAGCTCACCACAGCTTCTAAGTTTTCACTAGAAGCTCAGTACTCATGTTTGTGTGGCAAGTGTTTTCTTCATTGAGCTTTCTTCTCACCTTTATAACTATTCTCTAAGTGATCTGGCTTTCATTCCTCTGTGCCTTGTTATTTAGAACTTTACAACAAAACTCATCACCCACCCCAAGCAGGCCTCACCAGATTATTGCCTTTACCTCCCTTCTAAACTGTGTTTACTAATGCAATCCAAGTTACATTGATGCCTCCCCTCCCCTCTCTTCCTACTCCTCAGCAATTCTGAACTATTGTTACTTCTTGCAAGCTTGTGGTCAACTAAAGTAGTATCCCAGTTTGACCTTGAATTTGTTGATCCTCTTGCCCAGACTCCCCAGTGCTGGGATTACAGGTGTGAGCCATTGTGCCCAGCAACAATCAGGTCTCTCTTGTTTTGTATTTAGGAACTGGTTTTCTTTAAGATGTTAGCCTATTTACTTATTTTTAGTTTCTTGGCTTACCTCTCTTTGTGTAGACCTCAACTCTTGGTTGCAAATGACACAGAGCTTGCTGGAACTACCTTGATAGAAAGAATCTCTGAGCTTGAGGATATAGTTCATTTGGTAGAGTGATTGCCTACCATGCACAGATAAACTGGGTGTGGTGGCTGTAATCCCAGAACTCGAGAGGATCTGGAACATTCGAGACCTACCTCAAAAATAAAAATTAAGGGCTGGAGAGATGGCTCAGAGATTAAAGCACTGCTTGCAAAGCATGTTTTCCAGGTTTGATTTCCCCAGAACCCACGTAAAGCCAGATGTACAAAGCAGCATGTGCATCTGGAGTTTGTTTGCAGCAACTAGAGGCCCTGGCTTGGCCATTTTCTCTCTCTCCTGCAAATTAAAAAATTGACCCTCTGGCACACACTTTTAATCCCAGCACACACTTGGAAGGCATAGGTAGAAGGATCATCGTGAGTTGAGGCCAGCCAAGAACTAGAGTTCCAGGTCAAGCTGGGCTATAGTGAGACCCCGTCTCAATAAAACCAGTAAGAAAAAAAATTACCCTCTGCTCTGTGGATTTTAATTCTTTGAATTCATTACACAAGAGCCTGGAGACCACTGATTCAGTGAAAGTTTTGTGTATGTGTAATGGGGTTTTGGGAGTTCAGGAAAGTCCTTGAATTCCAAACCCTGAGTTTGTGCCTATTTTACCAAAAAAGAAAGAAGAAAAAAAGAAAGACTGAGGATAAATTTTAAATCATTATATTTATTCAGGAGGGGTAGACGAAGGGGGATGGATGTGCCCATGTGGTATAAGAGCCTATGTGGGAAGTGAGCTTGAAACATGAAAAGGGATTTAGAGAGGAAAGGAAAGGAAGTGCAGAGCACTCCTGCCATGTGGCAGACAGGAGGGGCTAGAGAGCCCATGTAGGGAGTAGGGGTGGGGGTAGGGAAGCTTACCAGGACTGGAACCTGGAAATTCAGGAGATAAACAGTTAATATAAAAAGGGGCCCACCCAGCTGATATGCATCTACTTATTACCTTACTCTGGTGGGCTTTACCTTTAGGCTCAGCTGAGCCAGAGTGAGAGCTGACTGGTCTGTGCTAGGGGCTGACTCAAGAAGAGACCAGCCATGAAGCCAGGTTAACCAACCACAATGCCAGGATCACATTGAAAGTCTTGGAAAGAGGAACTCCCTCCCAGGAGGGGCTCAGGTTGTTTATAGAAAAATAGATCTAAGGAACTCCTTTAGTCAGGAGAGGAGAAATCCCTCTCTGATCTCTAGTAGAAACTGCAAGGGCAGAGTTAAAGACATTTCTGCTTTTACTTTTAGGGTCCAGTCACCCTCAACTATCTAATTATCTATCTATCATTTATCTATCTATCTATCTATCTATCTATCTATCTATCTATCTACATACAGGGGTATATGTGTGTGTGTGTGTGTGTGTGTGTGTGTGTGTGTGTGTGTGTGTGTGTGTGTGTGTGTGTGATCCCAGGGCCTCTTTCTGCAACAAAAAAATTCCAGACATATGTGTTACTTTTTGCATCTGGCTTTACTTGGGTACTAGGGAATTGAATCAGAACCAGCAGACTTTGCAAGCAAGTACTTTTAGCTGCTGAGCCATTTCCCGAGCCCAAGATGGTAGTTCTTAACAAGGAAAAGTTCTTCCAAAGAAATAAGAAATACATTTCCTGGAAGAAATGCAAATGATTACAAGTCATTCAGTTTTGTACCTGCTAGGCAAGTACTACCACTGACCTACACACTAGCCCTAAGCAAGGGTCTTTAACTGTTACTATGCTTTAGGTAGTTGAATGAGTTTTTAATTAGATGAGGAAAGATTTTTGTGAAAAGAATTTATGTCTCTTCTTTCTATTCTGATGAAAACTAGTATTTTATAGTCTTTACAGTACAATGTTTCTTCCAGCTAAAATCAGGTAAAGGGGCTGGAGAGATGGCTCAGCAGATAAGGTGTTTGCTTGCCTGCAAAGCCTAAGTATAGCGGAGGAGGAGCTGGTAACAATGGGGTGAATATCTGACCAATCAGTTTCAGAATTTAGGTTTGAACTCTAGTTAGAGACATCTCCCACTCTAGGGGAGGGGGTCAGGCATGGAATCTGTGGATCTTGCCTGAAAGAGTTAACTGTCACTTAAGTACCCAGGATCGATTCCCCAGTACCCATGTAAAGTCAGATGCACAAAGTGGTGAATGCATCTGGAGTTTGTTTGCAGTGGCTGGAGGCCCTGGTGCTCTCATTCTTTCCCTCTCCTCTCTCTCTTTCTTTCTCTCTTTCTCAAAAAAAAAATCAGGTAAAGCAAGTCTAGATTTATGTCTGCAAAACCTCAAATTAAATAACAAAGTAATTTCAAAGTCTCGTAGATACAGCATAACCTGTTGCAGCTATTATCAACAATCATTTGGGAAGCAGAATTAGCCCATGAGGCAGCACTTAGGCTAAGCTACTCATTAAAGAAATAGAGTCAGCCACTATTCAAGCTAGATAAGTTGATTTCAGCGTTCCTATTTTCCAAGCCCTTTACCAACAATTTTAGGCTGCCAGGCAGTTGTTTTTGAGAAGAGAGATATAAGCTTCCAGGCAGTTATTTTTGAGAAGAGAGATATTTACTTACACACGTTTATATTGCACTACAAAATATACTTGCAATCAGACACCTGGCAGCAAAGTGCAAATGAAATTAATCCTCTAAGGATTTCAAAACTTCCAAGAACTATAGGAAGACCTAACAGAGCAAATTTATGGGCCATGCCCGCTGATGATTCTCATCACCTAAATTACATTTAATTTGTAAAACCAGATTACTGCTTTGGCCTCTTACGTAGGTTTCTAAATCAGTTCTCTTAAATGAACAGTGAGTAATCTGTTGTTTTTTGTAGTAACAAAAGACGTCAGTGTATTGCTTATGACTTGCTTATCACAGAAACCATCCAATGTCACTCAGGAAAGTAGGAAATGCTGACCCACATCCAGTGACACACACAGCTGTTGAAAGCATTTTCCCCTTATACTTAGATGTGAATCTGGCCTCCATTTCCTCTTTGACTGCCATTCATACCAGTCCATAGGTAGACATAGATTTGAGTGATGGTATTGGGGTAGGATTGGGATGCAGGGCACCTGACTGGAATGCCATGTCAACCCTACTGATCTGACCCTATATTTTGTACAAATACATAATATTAAGCACAATAACAAAATTAAATCATTCTTTATCTGAGGTTAAAAACCAAACCAGGTAAAGAAACTCTGTTTACAACAGGTACTCAATAAATAAGGGGTATCTGTATCAGTTTATACTCCCTCCCCCCCCCCCTTTTTTTTTTTTTTTTTGGTTTGGTTTTTTTTATGTAGAGTCTCAAGCCCAGGCTGAACTGGAATTCACTATGTAGTTTCAAGACGACCTTGAACTCATAACAATTCTCCTACCTCTGCTGGTATTAAAGGCTTATGCCACCACACCCTGCCATATTTTTTTAAAGGTTTAGAGACTTTATTAGATTAAAAGGACAAAGTACAGAGAGCTCCCGCCATGAGGGAGGTGAGAGAGGGTAAAGCCTTATACTCCCTTTGTATATATTCAGTTCCGATGGAAGAGTGTAGAATCTGAACTTTGTACTTGGCAAAGTGATTGGAAAAAACTTGACTCAACTTGACTAGTCATAAATATCACAGCATTAGGTTCTTTTTTTTTAACTTTTGTTGACAGATTCTATAATGATAGACAATAACCCATGATAATTCCCTCCCCCCACATCCTTCCCCTCTCAAATCCACCCTCCATCAAATCCCCTCCCCCTTTCAATTAGTCTCTCTTTTATTGTCACAGCATCAGCTTCTTGCTAAGTGATTAGGTTTTAGAAAGGTTACCTGTGTACAAACAACAAAAAAAGTAGAGTCTGGAGAGATTGCTCAGCAGCTAAGGTGCTTTGCCTGCAAAGCCTGAAGACCTGGGTTCAATTCCCCAGTACCCACTAAAAGCAGATGCACAAAGTGACACAAGCATCTAGAGTTCATTTGCAGCAGCTAGAAGCCCTGGTGTACCCATTTTCTCTTGTCTCCTCTATCTACTTGAAAATAAAAAATATATATGCCCCCCACATATATTTAAAAATTAACATTTGAAATATCTTTTTTGAAATATTTTTATTAATATTCATTTGCAAGCAGAGAGCGATAAAGAGAGAGAATGGGCACCCTAGTGCCTCCAGCTGCTGCAAGCAAACTCCAGATGCATGCACCTCTTTATGCATCTGATTTTACATGGCCTTAATGGCTGAGCAATCTCTCCAGCCTGTGAAATATCTTTTTTTAAAGAGTGTCTCAGGTTGTTCATGCTAACCATGAACTCTAGCCAAAGATGATCACCAATTCCCAATCCTCCTGCTTCCACCTCCCAAGTACTGGAATTACAGGCATGCCCACCATGTCAGGCTATCTTGGATTTTCTGTTCATTTGTTTGGGTATTTCATAATGCTAGGAAAACAACCCAGGGTCTGGCATAGCAAGTACTCTACCACTGAACTGTACTCCAGGCTCATAGGGTTCAAAATGTCAATGCTTTATTCAAAATGGTTTTCTGTTAATGAGCAGTCAGGAATTTAACTTGGCAATAAGTTTGCATTCTTCTCTCCTCCCCCCTCCCATAAAGGGTCTCGCTCTAGCCAAGGCTTACCTGGAATTCACTATGTAGTCTCAGGGTGGCCTCAAACTCATGGTGATCCTCCTATCTCTGCCTCCCGAGTGCTGGGACTAAAGGTTGTGCGCCACCACACCTGGCTTTTTTTTTAAAACTTTTTATTGATAGCTTCCATAATTATAGACCATTATGATTCTCCCCCACACACACACAATCTCTCTTCCCCCTCTCAATTAGTCTCTGCTTTGTTTCGATGTCATCATCTTTTCCTTACATTATGTGGAGGTATTGGAAGTTTGTGTTGTAAGCAGTCCTACCTTTCCTCTGGCTTTTTTTTTTAAAAAAAAAAACAAAAACAGGGTAGTCTTGTTATGTAGTGCAAGCTGGCCTCAAACTTGAGGCAAGCCTCCTACCTAAGCCTCCCACATGTTTAGAAAACAGCCACGAGCCACCACTCCCAGCTAAATTTAATCTAAACATTTCCATTGCTGGAGACTGTCTGTTTTACATTGCTCTAACAAAATACCACAGACTGGGTGAACACACATTTATTGGCTCCTCTTTCTAGAGACTAGGAAGTCTAAGGTGGAGGTAGGATCTGATAAGAACAGTCTTGCTGGGTCACCCTGTAGTGGAAGGTAAGAAAGCCTAAGAGAAAAGGAAGGAAGGAGGGAGGCAGGGAAGGAGGACCAAAGTTGCTTCTTTACAAGGAACTCCTCTCTTCATAATGACATGTATCCATTCATTCTGCTCTCACGGCTTAAACCCCTCTCATTTGGTCCTGTCTCCAAATACCATTGTATACAGGATATAGTAAAACCACAGCTCTCATTAAACTGAGCTTTTTTTTTAAAGTTACTATTGGACTGTTAATCTGCCACACTTACATGTGACTACATGAGCGTTCTACTAGAGGTTGGTGATTTTAGGCTTACTTATTATTTCTGATATACTTTTATCAACAACTTAATTAGTGCACTCTTTTATATCTACTGGCATAAAAACAAACAGTTCCCATGACTGGATGAATGGATATCAAAGTTGTGGTAATTCTATGCAGCTGAAAGGAAAAATGACAAAATGAAATTAAGAAAAGTGGATGGACTTGGGCAGATCATTCTTAGCGACCTCATACAAGAACAGAGTCAAGTGTCACATATTCTCCCTCATATGTGGTTCCTAACCATGTTAAGCCTGAACATTAAGAAACCTGTCAGATGAACTGAGAGATGGACAAAGGGGTTGGAAGGAATTGAGGGGAGGGGGTGGACGGGACTTACACACCAATCTAACCAATAAGAAAGGATACCTTAAAATCCTTATTTTCATAGATATTTTCTAGGAACCTGGGGGCATCATCAGGTAAGAGAGGCCCTGAATAGGGCAGGAGGTGGCCTAACCCCAAGACAAATGGCTTTGGCTTATAACTCCTGGTCTCAATCATTGGTTACTTCTCACACTGTGATGTTGATTGAAGAAACTCATGAGGTCTCCAAAATAAGACAGGCTTATGTCACAGCTCTTGAATACCTGTCCCAGGCAAAAAGTAAGACCCTATTGCTGAAGACACTACAGATTGTCATCATACAACACTGAAAGACCCCGCTTAATCCAGCATGGGATCCAGCGCCCAGAGAGTAGCATGTGTAGTGCTGGAAAGCATTACATGAACTGCCAGGGAAAATTGAAGATATTCCTAGAAAGCAAAGATCATTGATATACAACACTGAATGATGTCACAGAACGATGAAGACTGGTAGAGAACAGTAATGACAAGATGTGCTCACCCATGCAACAGTGGCACTAAACCTGGATGGGTAATCAATGGCTTATGAATTGGCTAAAAGATCCTCTCAGAGGCAGGTCACCCTTAGCTGGAACTGGGATACATGGCAATCCCATATGAAAACCAAGAACCTGGGCTCCAATGGGAAACTCCCACTAACCAGAGATCTACACAGAGGCTATACCATTAGAATCTTGACAGATTAACAAAGTTTGTCTCATTTAACCTAAACTGATCTCAATCTCCGTTGCAGATTCTGTTTGTATGTTTCAGAGGCCATCGAGAACCATGGACAACCCATTCCCACCAACAGGAACAGAGATGTTACCTGTTACCCAGGCAGGAGATGAACCACCCCTAATTTATGATGTAGAGCCCCAGTGAAACCTTTGAGGAAGTGGTGAGATGAGCAAGAGGCCTACCTCCACAGCAAGACAGAACACCTGTGAAAGGATAATGGAGACAGACACTGTGGATACCCAACACAATCTAAAGCAGAAATCCAGAGATTCTTAAGACCTCAACAGCAAAATAGACCTAAAACTCACCTGCCATGACTCAGGCATCTGAGAGGAAGAGGGTGCAGAAAGATTTTAAGAACCATGGTGGGGGAGAGAAAGAGAAAAAAAAAAATCTGGCTACCTCTCTCTGGTACAATCCATTTCTCCCTATCCCACAGACTGGTCCAGCAAGCCCACGTAGGAAGGCCCCCATCAGAGTGGGAACAGGGAAGAGAAAAATAGGGATACCATCATAAAGACTTGTTCATGCAATGTATCTAATTATTTACAATAAATAGAAAAAAAAAGCAAATAAGTTTGAACAAATGGGCCAGGATGACCTAACTGTGAATGTGATTATATCACCTTGGGGCTCTCTATGTAATGATATTTTCACTGGCATTACCTGTGTATTTGTGTATGAGTAACCTGACTTGGCAAAATAACCAAAACCCCAAACCTCAAACATAATTAAATATGCTGTTCTCATTAGGTAGCTATCATTCTGTTAAAGTTCTGTACTATGTTGTCTATTGCAATGTAGTACAGCTTCCAAGCTTCTATTGTACTCGTTAAAAGGTTAACATTATTCTCTTAAGTCTGTATATACATGTACTCATTACCTGGGTACATAGTTTTAATAAAAAGTTGCTAAATTGTTCATGATATAAATAATGCTGGATTAGGCCCCAGTCCAGTATCCTCTACCCGAGGAGAGGTCAACATTCCTGACTTCATTTCAGCTGCTTCTCTGTTGAGCTTCTACAACCTCCTGCTCCTCCCATTCCTCTGATATTGTTTAATGAAAGGTCACAAATAACTTCTCAGGTCCTTTTCTCCATTAATGATTAGATGCTTCTCAAATGCTCTCCTGTCAAAAACAATAATCCCTTCGCTTCCTACCTCCAGTCTTCTCTTCTAAAATGCCAATACTCCTGTGCTCAACTTTCCCAATGCCTGTGGGATAAAAACCCAAACTTCATGAGGTTGTAGTTTGCCAACCCATGGGTTTCCATCTGCCAACACCAGAACCCCCTCTTCCCCCTGAGGGATATGACACCTCTGATCAGGCAATAGCTTATAGGATGCATTATTCTAATTCTCTGCTTCTTCAGCCAGTCCTCTTGGTCTTTTTCTCTGCCAGGATCTCTTCTCCCCTACATTCACTCAAGTCCATGCTTCTATTTCTTTTCTTGTACACCTCAGTACTTCCTTAATTGCCATGTCTATAGGAAAAAACTGCAAAAATCAGGCCCAAAGGGCTCTAGAGCTCTCCATTTCCAGGGAACATTTAGCTATCCTGGCTTTTTTTTCTTTTTCTTTTTTGCCTGTATATATATACTCTGATGTCCTCGATTGGTCCCCACCTTATTTACTGAGACAAGGTCTCTCACAGAACCCAGAGCTTTCTGATTTGTCAAGCCCCAGGGTTTCACTGTCTTTACTGGGCTGGGATTATAAATACACACTGCTACTTAAGTGGGGGCTGGGGGTCCAACATCGGGTCCTTATGCTTGCATAACAAGGGTTTTACTGACTAAGCCATCTCCCCAGTCCCTGGATTTCCAGTTTTTGAAATACTCTCACCCTATGTATCCCAGGCTGGCCTGGGTTTCATAGCAATCTGCCTGACTCAGCCTCCTAAATGCTGGGATTACAGGTGTGAGCCACCAAACAGTTTCACTTGGATTTTGTCAACAGCTCAAACTCTTTGTGCTAAAAAAAAAGCCAAAAATCAAATAGCATTATTTTATTTTATGTCCTCCCTACTGGGTCTGTGCGTGTGGTACATGTATATATGTACATATGTTCGAGGCCTCTGTGTGTGTGTGGAGGTCAGAGAGTAATCTCCTTTCTGGCTCTACCTGAATTCCCCGAGATAATTTCTCACTAACTAAGCCTGAGATCCTCATTTTTCAGTTAGACTGACCAGGGCTCTCAGGCTTTGCAAGCAAGCACCTTTAACCACAGAGCCATTTCTCCAGTCCTAGAATCTTTTTTAAAAAAATATTTTATTTATTTTCAAGCAGAGAGAGAGAGAGAACACCAGGGCCACCACCTTGTGGGTCTGGCCTATGTGGGTCCTGGGGAATTGAACCAGGGGCCTTAGGCACTAGAGGCAAGAGCCTTAACCACTGAGCAATCTCTCCAGCCCCTAGAATCTTTTATTTTTGGTTTTTCGAGGTAGGGTCTCATTCTAGCCCAGGCTGACCTGGAATTCACTATGTAGTCTCAGGGTGGCCTCAATCTCACCGGAATCCTACCTCTGCCTCCCAAGTACTGGGATCAAAGGTATGCATGCACTACCATGCCCAGCCCCTAGAATCTTTTAAAAACATCTCTTTGCCTAGGTGTGGTGGTGTACTCCTGTAAGCCTAGCACTAGGGAAGCTGAGTCAGGAGGATTGGAGTCTGAGGCTAGCCTAGAACTAAGACTGTCTCAAACAAAAACAGAGTTATAGCATGAATATATAATGCTATATGATACTGTGTAAGTATGATACTCTGTATTGTTCCTTTTTAAAATGGTTCTAGAATAAAGCCCAAGGTCCCATCTTTTTAAAAAACATACATGTTTATTGAGATTTTTATTGATGTTTCATTCTTTTTGTCTTCCTCCATCCTGTCAAAATGTTAATGGGCTCAGAATTGTGAAGGTCTTGTGTGTGTGTGTGGGGGGGGTGGTCAAATCTATTGGTGAATTCACCCCAATCTACCTTTTCAATTTTCTTTGCAAGAACCCATAAAATTCACTCAGTTCTCTAACCCACCCATTTCTGTACCTTCTTCCACCTATTTCCTTGGCTGGAATATCAGCTCTCAAAATCACCTGTTTCCCGTTCCTGGAACATAAGCAAGCAGTCACTCTGTGCTGTTTCCTAGCAGCCTTTCTCTCGATTAGCTGCAACCATTTCCTCCTTCCTTAAAGCATTTAACCTCTTTACCGATCTCCAAATTTAGTTGTTTTATACACTAATTTCCCCTGCTAGGCTGTAAACGAGATGCCAAGTGGAGTATTCATTCCCTAGCTTTCTTTCTCCCACAAGGAAGGTTCTAGTGAAGTTTCTGGGTTTTGAACCAAATAGAACTTTTAGGAAAAGAGAAAACCAAGACGTCAGAGAAAAATATGGGAAAAACAAAATCAGGAGTTGAGTCCACCGCTCCTGATTTCTACCTAACACTCTTTAGCACGGAGACTACATTTTAGCCTTGTAAGATTACCTGCTTTTCTACTTAGATATTGCTCACAGTGCTTACCAGGTAAATCGAGGGGAAGAATAAAGGAGAGGGAGAGAGGGGGGGGTGGAGAGAGAGAAGACAGAGAGAGAGGGGAGAGGGGGAGAGAAAGAGAGAGGAGAGAAAGGGAGGGAGAGAGAGAGAGAGAGAGAGAGAGAGAGAGAGAGAGAGAGAGAGAGAGAGAGAGAGAGAGAGAGAGAGAGAGAGAGAGAAAGAGAAGCCGGGGTCTTAGTTTCAAAGATCTTAATGTACCACTACACATTTCACAAACTGGTGCAAACGCCTGTAATCTAGTGAAACTCGGGCAGGAAGGGGGTGATTTAGAAGCCAGCCTGGGCTATACAGTATATCCTGTCTCCATCCCCCACTAAATTCCCTAGTTCTGTTGTCTAAGTTGCAAAGCTTTCTCTAGAGAACTGAGTTTCAAAAAGACGAGAGAAAAAAACAGTCATGTGCGTTTGTTAACCTCAGTAATTGGACCTGACTGCATCCACCCTTTTTAAAAATGGAAACATAAAAGCCACCTTCTTTAAAAACAAAATTTTTTCCTACTGGCCCATATTGCTCCATAGGAACATGGAGAGGTCCTTCCAGGCCACGAGGCATGCACTTCCAGGACGGGGAGCCGCACCCCGCGGGGCAGTCTACAGTGCTTCCCAAGCCCGGGGGACTCCGCGGCGCAAACCCCGCACCTGCCTGCAGAGCAGGTGCCGAGACTCCGGGGATCCGGGCCGCCGGCGTGGACGGGCGCCCAGCTCACAAAGCGCCGGGCTCGCCTGGGGCGCAGAGCGCAGGCGCCGAAGGGGCGGGGGCCCGGGCCGCGCGCCGCGCTCCCGACGACGGCCCGCCCTCTCCCCCGCCCACGTCGGCGCGGGCTGGGTGGGAGGAGGGGGCGCGAGGGCGGGAAGCAACCGACGGCCGGCATCTGCACGGCCGGCGCCCCCTCCCCTCTCCCCGCCTGGGCGCGCTTCTTCCTCTCCCGCTCCTCCCGCCGCCGCTGGAGGCGGCTGGCCCCGCCCCGCTCGCGCGGCTGCCCGGCCGTCTGTGACGTCGGCGGGCCACGCCCCATCGCTATAAATACCGGCGTCGCCGGCACCGCCCTCCCACACTCTGGCTCCTCTTGGCCGCAGTGTTTCCTCTTCCCCTCCGCGTCGTCGCCTTCTCCGCCTTTTTCTCGTCCCTTCTCGCTCCGCTGCCCTGCGCCGTGCCGAGGCTGAGCCCTCTCCTCCCGCAGCCCGCGCCTTTCTCCTCTTGACTCGCGCCGCTCCATTTCTCTCCGTCGGCCGCCGCCGCCACTGCTCCTCGGCTGGTGTCGGTGCCGCGCTTTTCCCCCCACGTCGTCCCCGCAGCCTATGGCCCAGGCCGCCTTGGGTATTTCTGCTCAAGGTAACCACATCCCTCTTTAAAAATTCCGCCGAAAAAGAGAAGACGCTTTACCCGACTCTTTGGGCCGTTATCTCACGTGAGTACCGAGCCGACGGGGTTCGGGGTGGCGGCGTCCCCGCAGCGCCCCGCAGCCGGCGGCCTGCCTGCCTGGAACATGGCGGCCGGCGGCGTGAGCGGCGGCAGCCGGTGCCTCGGGCGGCTGCCTGGCGGCCACGGGCGGGCGAGGGGGCGTGTGCGCACGGGGGCGCTCTCGGGGCGGGGGGTCTCGCCGCGCCTCGCCGGCGGGGGTCGCCGGGCCGTCCGGGGCCGGCGGCGTGGGGCCCCCACCCCTCTCCCGTGGTGCATTGCTGTTTCCGGGGAGGGGGCCTGGGCGCAGGCTGGGGTCAGGGTCCCGTCGCCCCCCCACCCCGGCCGGAGCTGAACCCCTGGACTCGGGGCTCCGGAGCTGGGCGAGCGGCTGCGGCCGCCCGGGTTATGAATGGAGCGGGGCGGGCCTGCGGCCGGTCTCGATGACAGCTGGGAGGAGGAGGCCGGGGCCGGTGGGGGGGTGGAGCAGGGGGGCTCGTGGGTGCGGAGACGGCGGCCCCTCCCTCGGCCCGCGCCGGGGAAGCCCTGGTGTCAAGTAGCGAGCGGGTAGGCCCGGGGCCCCTTCTGGAAGCCTCGCAGCTCCCGCCCCGCCTCTGCCTGCCGCGCTCCTAATTGGGCCACACATCCTTCACTCACGGGGGGGGGGGAGGGCTCACCGAGTTCCCGGCGGCGGGACGCGCTTGAACCCTTACCCCGTGGAATTTGGGTTTTGGCCGAGAAACGAAACGGTCATTTCGCCGACAGCCTCGTGGTGGTGGTGGTGGAGCAGATTCAATTGATTTTTGTGGTCACACCTTGGTGTAGATGTTGAGTTTTATGCCCCATCTTGTTTCACCATCGAGTTTCCAGGCTGGGTGAGACTGGAGGGCTCTTAAGGAAAGATAGAAGTGGACTGGGGACCAGCCTGGCCGAAATATGTCCAGTGTTTGTCTGGAGAGGCCCTAATCATCTCTTAATCTCATTGACACGCTATGAGAGCATGCGGGCGCTGGTCCTGCTAATCAGCCCTGAGCAGTTTACCTTAAGAAAGATTAACTGCTTAAATGATTATAAGTGATAAGGATGACTGAAATAGTGTATTCATTCCCCACATTTTTATGCTTTGGAACTTAGACCATTTGCTGTATTTGTCCTATCTTCTAGACACAGAACACCTCACACTAATGCCTTTTTCATCAGTTCCATACTAGCTCACAGACGAAGAACTGGGGAATATGAGTCAGTATCTGAAGTATACTACTTTGATGAGTCTTAGGGTTTTTTCAGTGTCGTTCTCTAGTCCAGATTCATATGAGCTCTAGGCGGTCCTTTAACCTCAGCCTCCCAACTTCATTTAATGAGTTTTTAACAAAGATTGAAGTAGCGCATAGTGGCCCCTATCTGTAATCCAGCACAAATAAATCTCGATGAAGCAATAGGACATTGGCTAGTCCCCCCCCCAAAAAAAAAAATTCTCTTGACAGTCCTTACTGTTTCCTAGTTCCCAACTCTGGTCTTCTGAACGGTTTTTAAATCAAAGAACTTACATATAAATGGAATCAGTATACATTCTTTTGTGTAAAAGGCTCCAATTCAGCATGTTTTGATACTGATATGTTTTAATTTTATTGAGTAGTGGTCCATTATGTGAATACCTCTTTTTTTAAAATAAGCTTTATTTTAGGAAAGTTGCAAAGATGGTAACAATGGGAAAGAGTTCATATTCAAACAAAAATTTTGAGATACTGAGATTCGAGCAGTTACGTCAAGTAACAGTGGAACTAGAGATTAGCTCAGTTGGTGTGGTGATTGCTTAGCTTGCTCAAAGCTGAGAGCTCAGTCCCAGCATTGTATAAATGGGACATAGTGGCAAACACCAGCCATCCCACCCTTGGAGGTAGAGGCGGGAGGATCAGAAGTATGCAGCCATCCTGAACTACAGAAGACCCTGTCATCTCCCAGGCTGACCTGGCATTCACTCAGTATACCCAGGCTGGCCTAACTCACTAAGATCCCCCTTCCTATCTCAGCATCCCCAAAGTGCTGGGACTTAAGTATGTGCCACCAACACCTGCCTGGCTTGACAATGGTTTTTTGTTTTGTTTTTGCATTTTTTTCTCTCCTTTTCTCCCCCAGGTAGTCTCCCTCTAGCCCAGGCTGACCTGGAATTTACTATGTAGTCTAAGGGTGGTCTTGAACTCACAGTGATTCGACTACCTCTCTCTGCTTCCCAGTGCTGGGATCAAAGGTGTCCACCACCATGGCTGATTTTGTTCTAGAACCTTTTTTTTTTATTATTTTTAAAATGAATTATTGAGATTATTTGGTGGGGAAATCACAATTTGTGGAGTTTAAGGAAATTGGGACCTGGAAAGGAAGACTAGAACGTTTTCATGTGGAAAACGTAGTTTTGCTTCTCAGAACTACAGAGATCATACATCAAGCAGACTGGCAAGCCTTCTTTCCGATGTTCAGATTTGGCTATTTTTTTTTCCATCATTGATCCACATCAGTAGGAGTAGATCTCAGAGTAGAACCATTTTTAATGGTTTATTTACTTACAAGAATAGGTATGCCAGGGCCTCCAGCCACTGCAAATAAACCTCATATGCATGAGACACTATGAACCTGGCTATATATGGGTACTGGGGAATCAAACCCAGCATTTTAGGCTTTGTAGGCAAGTGCCTTAACACTGAGCCATCTCTCCAGCCCTAGAACCATTTTAAACAGGGACATAATATATACTCGTAGAGTATCATACTCTCCCCGTTTCCTTAAAAATAAGCTTTTCAATTTTAAAGAGCCTTCATTCACAACCAGTATCTAGGTTAAATGAGAATGATTTATTTAAAGATCTCACTGAAGACTAAAGTTTAATGTTTTTAATGCTTCTTAGCACTGATTGATTTTGGGTAGCTATAAGCAGTAAAATAGCTGTGGATAAATAGAAGTGAAAAGATGATTATTGTCTCTTCCTGGGATAATTAAGAATGAACTGTTCCTAAGCATGAATAGGCTTTTAGCTTAATTTTTAAAATTTGGTGTTTAAAGAATTAGAATGTTTATAAGTAGGGGGTCTCTGGATACAATTTAGTTGGTAGATTGCTTGCTTTGGCCATGGTATAGATCCCTAGTGTATTATTTGGTGGTTCTTTGGGGGGGGAGTATTGTATGATACATGTATGTATGAGTGTACCACAGGGCACACATGTAGAGGTTAGAGGATTTATTTAGGTTGTTGGTTCTCACCTTCCATCTTAATTTGAGACAGGATCTCTTTTGTTGGCTGCAAATAAATGCCTGCTGGCCCATGAGCTTTGTGACTCTCCTGACTATCTCCCATTGCTATAGACCCTTGATTGGGATTATAGACGTGTGCAATACTTGTATCTGGCTTTATGTGGGTTCTGGCGATCCAAACTTCAGTAGTCTTGCCTAGCAAGTACCCAACTACGGATTGATGTTCCCTACCCCTTTTGGTGTTTCTGAGGCAGGGTTCCTTGTAGCCCAGGCTGGCCTTGAACTCACTATGTAGTGGAAGATAATCTTGAATTCCTCTTAATCCTCTTGCTTTCATCATGGAATTATAGGCACGTGTCATGCCCCTAATGCACTGCTATGCTTAGCTATGTGATTCTAACAACACACTGTTAAAATCTAACTATAGTTCCTCATCTTTAATACTGCTTGAAGTGCAACCTAAGTTTTTAAACATAGAACTATTTACTTTTCTTTAGGGCGAACTTTCTGACCAGGTATACAACTACCCAGAGGGCCTAGGAGAAGTGCTGTATAGAGAGCAGTTCGACTTCAACGCTGAGCCACCTTGGGAACCTAGCTGATGATAGGGGGGTTCCATCTCCTAACTTGTCCATGTAAGTATCTTCACATCTGACGGAATCTTAATAAAGTGGAAGTATGTTTTAGTGGCTTTTTCTAAAACTTAATTGTGCCTACTTTAAATGCAATGACTCTTTAAGTTTTTTTTTTAAGTTCTAAAATAGAGATTTGACTGTTGCAAGTTACAGACTTGACTAGGTTGTATTGTTTATAAGTGACTGGGTCACTTATAACTTTATCTTGAATAAAAAATAAATAGTTCTATATTTAGTACATTTTTGTGGACTAGGATTTAGGAAATTGAAATAGTACTGGTTTTCTTGCTTTTTTTTATTTAAAATTTTTTTCCTTTAAAAAAAAATCTGTATTGTCAACAATTAGATACATTGAGCAAATCTTGTGATGGTATCCCATTTCCCTCTTCTTTGTCTCCATCCCACTGGGGACCCTCCTCAGTGGGCATGCTAGATCTGTCCATGGGGTAGGGGCTTAATTTTTCGAGGTAGGGTCTCACTCACTCTAGCCCAGGCTGACCTGGACTTCACTATGTAGTCTCAGGGTGGCCTTGAACTCATGGCAATCCTCCTACCTCTGCCTCCCGAGTGCTGGGATTAAAGGCGTGCGCCACCACGCCCGGCTTGCTTTGTTTTTTGAAGCAGTCTCTCACTCTAGTCCAGGCTGACATGGACTCAGTTACCCAGGCTGGCCTGTAATTCACTGTGATCCCCCTACCTCAGCCTGTGCTGGAATTATAAAAGTGAGCCACCACATCTGTCTAGTTCAGGTTTTAATGTAAATTGACAAGTGATTTTGGCTTTGGGATGAATTTTATCAACATTAGTCAACCATTTAACTTATACAAGTATTAGATTGATCAGGGAAAAAAGAGGGGCATTTTTAAATTTTTTTTGGTGCTGAGGGATAAATGCCAGCACCAAATTCTTTTTTGTTTTTGGTTTTTCGAAACTCTAGTCCAGGCTGACCTGGAATTCACTATGTAGTCTCAGGGTGGCAATCTTACTACCTCTGCCTCCCAAGTGCTGGGACTAAAGGCGTGTGCCACCAGGCCCGCCTCCAAATTCATTTTTAAACAGGAAAAAATTTCCCTGTCATTGTACTCACTGACACTGTTTCAGCATAAATATGATTTTTTAGTTTCTGTTTTCCTGTTGTGAACATATTACTAGAATGGTGAGTTTTTTATACTTTATTTTAGCCAAAAGGCTGAGAAGCAACAGAGTTTTAAAAAATATTTAATTGTGTGTGTGTGTCTTTGTGTCTTTGTTTGGCATTACATGGATGCTGAGGGATTGAGCCCAAACCAGTAGGCTTTATAAGCAAGTACCTTTTAGTGTTTATATTCCTTTTCATAAAATGACTTCATATAGTTTTTAGTTGGTAGGAAAACTGGTGTGGTTCTTTAGGGAACATTTTGAAAAAATGTACCATGCATACCATATTCCTTATTGTCAAGGATAGCTTTGGCTACTTGATAATTGGCTTGACTTTAAAGGTGAACTCCTTTACAAAATGTAACTTCCTCCACTAAAATGTTTGAATTGAATTGCTAGGTTTGTGTGGTTGGTTGATTTATTATTTATTTATTTATGGTGAGGTACGATCTCGCTGGTTGATTCATTTTAACATATTGCTTATAGACTTGTTCTTTTTTTTTGTTTTTTTGTTTTTTTTTTTTTGTTTTTGTTTTTTGAGGTAGGGTCTCACTCTAGCCCAGGCTGACCTGGAATTCACTATGTAGTCTCAGGCTGGCCTTGAACTCATGGTGATCCTCCTACCTCTGCCTCCCAAGCGTAGACTTGTTCTTGAAATTAGTTTTAGAAAGCAAATGCCTTAACCGATGAGCCATCTCTCTAGCCCTGAAGTTAGATTTTGAAATTTAGATATGCTCCAGGAGGGCAGAAAATAAGAAAAAAATAATCTTACGGGAGGCAGAACTGAAGTTATTCTCCAGCCCATTGCTCTCTTGCAAGAGTACTCAAAAAAAAAAAAAAAATCAGGAGCTGGGGGCGGTGGTATAAGCCTTTAATTCCAGCATTTGGGAGGCCGAGGTAGAGATCATTGTAAGTTCAAGGCCAGCCTGAGACTACATAGTGAATTTCAGGTCACCCTGGACTAGAGTGAGACCCTACCTCAGAAAATCAGCAAAACAAAAAAAAATATAGTCTTTGGTTAGGTCTATGAAATAGTCCTACCTAATTAAAATGCTTGTTCTAAAGCCAAGTGTGGTTGGCTCATGCCTATAATCCCAGTAAATGAGAATTGTCCCAGGAAGTTCAGGAGTTCAAGGCCATTCTGGGCTATGTACAATCTTGTCTCTGCTGGGGAGATTGTCCAGTGGTTAAAGGCACTTGGAAAAGCCTGTTGGTACAGGTTCAATTTCCCAGTACTCAAGTAAAGCCAGATGCATAAAGTGGTACATGCTTCTGGAGTTGGGTTGCAGCAGCAAGTGGTCTTATCGCACCCATTCTCATTGTGCATGTGTGCATGCTCTCAAGTAAAAAATGGGCTGAAGAGGTGGCTTAGTGGTTAAAGGCACTTGATTGCAAAGCTTCACCGCCCAGGTTAAAGCCAAGTGATTCAAAGTGGTGTATGCATCTGGAATTCCTTTTCAGTGGCCCTGGCACACCACCCCATCTCCCAACAAATGGATAATAACGTAATTAGAAAATATTTTATTTGCAAGCAGAGAGAGAAGAGAGACAGAATGGGTGCACCATGGTGTCCAGCCACTGCAGATGAACTCCAGATGCATGTGCCACTTTGCATTTGACTTTATGTGGGCACTGGCGACTTGAACCCAGGTCATTAGGCTTTGCAGGCAAAGTGCCTTAATTACTGAGACATCTTTCCAGCTCAAAATAAAAATACTTAAAAATAAAATTCTTGTCTCATTTAAATGGAGAGGTGGCTCAGCAGTTAAAAGCACTAGGTTGCAAAGAGTAATGACCTGAGTTTAAATCTTGATTCCCAGTACCCATGTAAAGTCAGGTGCACAAAGTGGTGTGTGCATTTGGAGCTGTTTTGCAGTGGCAGGCCCTGAGTTGCCCATGCTCCCCCACTTCTGCTCGCAAACCAATAAAAACTAAAATAAAAAAAAAAAGAAAAGAAATTAGACTCAATTTTAAGGCTAATGAGAAGGGAGAAAAGTGCAAATAAGATTTCTTGAAAGTTGTGCAATGTAGAGTTCTAGATTGAAGGTTTCCCTTTTTTTATTACCTATATAAATCTGAGCATGCTGTTTATCGAATTATTTGAATCATGTTTATAATAAAGTTGGGCTCAACAAATAAGTTGATGATGCAGGTAGACATCTATCTTCCATAGGTAAAGTTTTAATCTTAATCTTATCGCAAAAGAAGTTCACATTGGTCGTCTTCCTCAATTTTCTTCTGCTTTGAACCTGAAGCTCACCCAAGAATCCTGTCCTTTTCTCCTCAGTGCTGGTATTACAGGGGTACTGCACCACAAATAGTTTTTTGTTTTTTAAACATGGGTGTTAAGGGTCTGAACTCAGATACTTGACCTGTAAGCACTTTACATATTGAGCCATTTCCCCAGCCTCAATAAAGACTTTTTTTTTTTTTACAAAGGGCATCTAATTATCACTGCTGCATGCAAAAGTAACATATCTGCCCCCTAAAAAGTAGCATGCCTGTGAAAATCTTGTATTTTTTATTTTCTCATTAAGATGGTTGAACTTAATTTGAAAAACATTGGCCTTATGTCTTTTGCCTCCTCCACCTTCATAATCTCCCCCCACCCCCAGTAGGGTCTTTTAGACTTCACTATGGAGCCTCGGGTTGGCCTCATTGCAATTCTCTTACCTCTGCCTGCCCAGTGCTGGGATTAAATGCATCGACCATCATGCTTTCCTTTTCATTCTTGTTCTTTCTAAATTCTTGAGTGTTCTTCCTCTAGGCTTACTCAGTTTTTAAACTCACCACTTGATATGATTATGACTGTTTGTTGTGATTATATTTTCTAGTTAATCGGTTGCTTGGGATGTCCCCCATGTAGAGGCTATTGTTCTTGTCCCATCACTTGTATTTGGCCATTATGGCAAAAATAATTTATATGATCTTATTGTCGCCACCCATTAGAACTTAGCAGTTTCTTGGTATTTATTTATTTTTATTTATTTATTTTTTAATTGGTTCAGACTTGCTCTTGGCTTCATGAAATAGTGCCATAGTCATTCTTTTATTTAGAGGCCTCTTGGTACTTTTCTGGTCAGTCACTTCTAGAGTGTGGTGAATAGCATTTTTGTTGTTGTTGCAGGTAGAATGCAGGGTGGGCCTTAGACATTGTCTGCTTTAAAACTCTGAGCTGAGTTCTGATTCATCTGATGCTTACATGAAAATAACAATAGAAATAGATTCTTTTGGGATCTTTCTTCAGAGTAACTGTAGTAATGTAAATTTCAAAGTGTTTTTATCTTGAGTAAAAGGTGTTTTAGAAACGTGGTTGCTTTATTAAGGTTGGGTCTCCTGAATAGGTGTCTGTGAAACGGTACTCTCAACTTTTCAGCTCTCCCTGTTCTGCTTCCAGGGAGGTCTTCACTTCAGAAATTCAAGAGTCACATTCATCCAGCTTGGTGTCAAGTGGGCTGTTGCTGCCAGAATTATCTTGTGATTATTTGAGAGATGTATCAGTTTCTTCTGAAGTACAGTCAACTGTAGAAGCCTTTGTAGCAGGTGTGTAACAAGGCAAGTGCCCAGCTGCTACAACCACTCCTCAGAGTCACCTCCCAGTGAGCCACCTCATGCAAGGCTCCAGTGAGCAGTGTGTGCTTTTTGGAGCTGTTGATTCTTTTGGAAGCTCTTCACATATAATAAAATTTAAAAACCCACCACCATAAGGATTGCTATACATTTTTTAAGCTATGAGTCCAAGAGGAAATTTACTAATGAAAGTAATGTGATTTCAGAAACTATAGTAGTGTGATAAGCAGCTTTCTCTCTTTTGAGACAGGGTTTCACTCTAGCCAAGGATGACCTGGAACTCACTCTGTAGCCCAGGCTGGTCCTGAACTCAGCCTTGTCAGTGCTGGGACTAAAAGGTGTGTACCACCACACCTGGCTCCTTCAACCATGTACTAATAAGATGACTTGTTTTTTTTTTTTAAAAAAAAAAAAAAAAAAAAAAAAAACTTTCTCTAAGTGCTAGTGAATAGAGAACACCTTTTAGCAATTTTTGGGTCTCATTTTAGTCCAGGCTGGTCTCAAACTTGGAGCAATCCTCCTGTGCCTCTGCAGATTGCTAGGATCACAGGCATGTATACCACACCTGGCAATTTTTAACATTATCAAGAAATACATTTTTAAAAACACTCCCACATTTTATTTTGTTTTGTTTTGTTTGTACTGTTTTTTTGAGGTAGGGTCTCTATCTCATGCTGACCTGGAATTCACTATGTAGTCTCAGGGTGGCCTCGAACTCCTATCTCTGCCTCCTTGAGTGCTTGCATTGAAGGTCTGTGCCACCATGTCCTGCCTCTTCTGTCTTCTGCCCTTTTTCATTTGAGCCATTGTCTCTTATACTAGAGCTTGTTTGTTTGTTTTTCTTCTTCTTTTTTTTTTTCTTTTTCCTGGGATCCTGGGCCATTCCCTGGCATTTACATGGGATCTGGGGATTTGAACTCAAGCAGTTTCAGGCCCTCATGCTTGTGCAGGAAGCTCACTTAAATCCAGTGACCCATTGTAACTGCCTCCGAATTTTATTTCTAACAGTTCTTTTGTGCAGTTGCTTCTTCTGAAATGACAGTTATATCTCAAAGATGTGTAACCACTCCACATGTGTTATATTCTTTCTTTAGAGCCCAAATACACTTTATCTAGATAAGTATATTTTTATTCATGTTGAAAACACCATTATTTGTCAACTATTTTGATTGGGTTTTCAGTTAATGTTTAAAATTACGAAAGTCCTGGGTTGGTGAGGTTGGAGATTAGTCAGTGATAGTGGTGATAACACTTGGGTATATTTATGGAAATGGGAACAATTTTTTGCTTGCATGCAAAATGGAAAAATGCAAATTTTGGGCTCTACATATCAAAGAGAACTAGGGGGCACACCTCAGGTTTTGGAGATAGGATGTCTCAGAGGATAAAGTGCTTGAGTTTGAACCTCCCCAAACCCTATGTACATAGACATGATAGGCTTCTGCAATCCCCATCCACTGATTAAAAATAGGAGGCAAAGAACAACAGCAGAGCAAGATCATGATGAGAGAGAAACCCTGCTTCAAATGAGATGGAGAAGTGAGGACTGACCCAAATGCTGTCCTCCCACACAACCTAGTACATGTACATCCACACTCACAAGAAACAGACATGGACAAAAAGATTAGCAAGTCATGGGTATGTAAGGGATGTAACTCAGTAATTAGCATGGGTGAAGCTCTGTGCTCAGTCCACAGCACTAAAGAAAAAAGGAGAAAAGAGTAATATGAAAAAAGAGGAAAGCACAATAGAATGTTTTTTTTTTAATACCAGTGATTGTTTATTACTGGGAAAATTTGATGTAAAAGTTCTATAAAAGGGATGGCAAGTGGTATAGAAGTTGCAAAAACTGAACCCTGGTATAAGGATGAAGTTCTTGAATGGCAGGATCTCCATTTTGCTTTATATAGAATAGTTTGATCATGAACATTTTTGAGCAGTTCCTAGGACACTGCTGTAAATGCGTTTGCCATTCAACTTAAGCTAGTTAGCAGGCAGTGAGAGATGAACCTATTGTCTGTTTGAAAATACTTTGAAAAGATTTTACCCCTGGGATACTGACCACTCTAGAAAAAGTCTGAAGAACATGGGCATTCATCAGATAAAATTCATCCTGGACCTCCTGGTTTTTGTTAAGTGCTGAGGATCTGGTTATTATAGGGAAATTGCACTTTTTGTGATGTAGGAAGTTGAGGTTATCGCATACTGCCTTGAAAAGCCAGACCTTTTGCATTGTGCACCAGTTGCTTCTGGTAGTTTGTAGACAACTCAAGGAAATACAAATACAGTAAAACAAAGATGTGTGAGCTGAGCTGAAGTTAGGATTATTTTTTGTTTCTGCCTTTTTTGTTTAGAGACAAGATCTTGCTTAATGTAGCCATTTTGGCCTCAAACCTGAGTGCTGTTTCAGCCTCCCAAGTGCTCAATTACAGTCTGGATTACAGATACTGGATGAGATTAGGCCAAAGATCTTAATTTTTTCCCCCCTCTGAGGTAGGGTCTCACTCTAGCCCAGGCTGACCTGGTACTCACTCTATAGTCCCAGGCTGACCTTGAACTCTCAGTGATCCTCCTGCCTCTGCCTCCCAAGTGCTGGGTTTAAAGGGTGCCTCTATTCCTAGCCCTACATTTATTCTTTTAATACTTGAGTGGTCTTTTTTCCACTCTTCTTAGTGCCTAGTTGTATATCCCTCTAATATTGATGTACTAGCTAAACTTCTATTCTTTAGATAAATACTCAGTCTTGGCCTAAAATGCCTACTTTTCGGGCACTGATTTACATTAGTGTTGGTAGAGCATGTTTTTGGTTTTTCAAGGTGGGGTCTTGCTCTGGGTCTATGCTGACCTTGAATATATAGTCTTGAGACTATATAGTCTCAGAGTGATCTCGAACTCACAGCGATCCTCCTACCTCTACCTCCTGAGTGCTGGGCATAAAGGCATGTACCACTATGCCCGGCTTAGAATGCTTTTTTATTTTTCCTTTCCCCTGAGTTGTAGGTTCTTAGTGGCTTTAGCCCAGGCTGACCTGGAGTTCACTATATAGTCTCAGGGTGGCCTTGAACTCATGACAATCCTCCTTCCTCTGCCTCCCAAGTGCTGGGGTTAAAGGTATACACCACCTTGCCTGGCCTTATAAGGCATGCTTTTTAAAAATGTATCTTATTTACTTGCATGGGAAGAGTGAGCAAGTGAACATGGGCACACCAAGGCCTCTTTGCCACTGCAAATTCCAGACCAGTGCTGTTTTTTTTCTGTGTGTGTGTGGGGGGGGGGGTACTGGGAAATTGAAGCTGAGCTGTTCCCAGTCTATATAAGCAAGTGCCTTTAACCATAGGCCCACCTCCCCAGCCCATAAGGTGCTTTAGAAAATGTCTATGCTGTGATTTCACTCCAGTGCATAATAATAAGTATTGGGTTTCGTGCAAGTAAACCTACATCAACACTTTGGTAAAACAAATTTCCACCATAGCATGAAAGATACTTAGTGAGGTGAAGGGAATGATAGTTCCTTACAAATAGAGATTTAAAAAAATAAATATCGATTAGGTACATTGTATGAGCAAATCTTGTGATGTGCCCCATTTCCTATTTATTTGAGAGTAAGAGAGAGAATGGGTGGGCTAGAGCCTCCAGCCACTGCAACCAAACTCCGCTTTACGTGGGTACTGGGCAGCCCAAAATTTTTTTTTAAAGTTAAAAACCTTAAGTACGTTTGTGTTTTGAAAAATTTGATTGACAATGCAGTTTTAACAATGATGTTTGGGAGCCATTAAATTGGAGTGTACTTTCAGGGTTAGTGCCCTCACCCAAGGTGATCTCAAGCAAGGGGATAGCAGGGAGAATCAAAGATATGACATAGACTGTGCAGACTTTAAGCTGCCAGGGGTGCTAGGGAGATGACTTAAAACAGTTAAAGGTGCTTGCCTGAGCTACCCCCCACTCGTTTTATTCCCTACTAGGGACTGAAAATGTAAAGCCAGATGTAAAAAGTGGTATGTGCATCTGAAGTTTGTCAGCAGCAAGAGGTCGCACACATACATGCATTCATGCATGTGTGTATACATACATACATACATACATACATACATACATACATACATACAAACAAACAAACAAAGTTGCCAGGGCACTGGTCTGTGTCCATTATTTTTTTTAAATAAATTTTTATTAGGCAGATTAGAGTATGGGTATGCCAGGGCCTCCTGCCACTGCAAATGAACTCCAGACACAGGTGTTACCTTGTGCATCTGGCTTTATGTGGGTATTGGGGAAATCGAACCCAAGTCTTCAGGCTTTGCAGGCAAGTGCCTTAACTGTTGAGCCATCTTTCCACCTGCTGTGTCCATTATTAATGTGCAACTAGAAATTAATACCGAGAGTAATATCCTTTGTGGAGGACTTGTTTTATTTTGTTGATGCTAAGTCATTTCCTAAGGTAGCTTAAGGACCAATGAGATTTAGCAAAGAAGACAAAACTGTTATTTCTGAAAGAATTAGTGGCCTGCTATGTCTCTGGTCTAGAACCCACACACTGTATATAGCTTAACTGAAAGTGTGTGCCCCATGCATATTTTGCCTTTAAAGAATTTTTTTTTGTTTATTTGCAATCAGAGAGAAGGAGAGAGAATGGGTGGGCTAGGGCATCTAGCCACATCAAGCAAACTCCAGATGCATGTACCACTTTGTGCATCTGGTTTTACATGGGTACTAGGGAATCATACCCAGGTTTGATTGAACATTGGTCATTAGACTTTGCAGGCAAGTGCCTTAACCGCTGAGCCATCTCTCCAGCCCCAGTTTTGCATTTCTGGTTGTTGTCCTGTCTTTCCCTGCTTTCTTCCTTTCTCTTTCCGTGCCTTCTCCTGTCTAGCGGTCTTGAGGTTGGCCTCAAATTCCTGATTCTTTTACCTCCACCTCCCAAGGGCTGTGAGATTCAGGCATGTGCCAGCATACCCAGCATTTATTTCTAAACTGAGTATTAAAGGACTAAAGTTTCTTGAAAGTGTTAAATGATCACATAAATTGCTCAGGAGATTAAGCATTTGACAGTTTCAGTGATAGCTCATATATCATGTTAACTGTAAATAATGCAGACTTTGCTCTAACTTCTATTTTGACAGTTTGTTGCATATTCTAAGGACCCAGACATAGGCTTGGTGGCCCGTCTCTTGTTTTTCCTGGTTTATGACTTTCGGCTTTGTGGAATACGGCTGAGATGAAAGGATTTATTGACGATGCAAACTACTCCGTTGGCCTGTTGGATGAAGGAACAAACCTTGGAAATGTTATTGATAACTATGTGTATGAACATACCCTGGTAAGTATGCCATCTCACATTTGGAGAATACTATTCAATAACTTCTCAAATTTTAAAAATTTAATGTGTGGTTTATCTCTAAGATGTTAATCTGATGAAGGTACTTGATTCAGTTAACTTTCACAGTTTTTTTTCCTGGGGGAGGAGGGATGTTTTTGTTTTTGTATCTCTGGCCAAGTCTGACCTGGAACCCTATAGCTTTAGGCTGGCCTTGAACTCACAGTGATCTTTTGTGCTCCCTCCACCCCCACCAGTGCTGCAATTAAAGGCATGAACCACCACACTTGGTTGTAGTTTATTTTACTTCAACATCGACACCTCCACTTAAATAGTGTCTTCTAGGACCTATCCTTAGAAAATAGAGTTTCTCTGAGTACGTGGCATCTTGTTCAGTTATCTGAACTTCATTCTCTATATTAATTTACTTTTTTAAATTTTTGTGTGTCTATAGTAGGGGTTTGTGTGTATCTGCGTCTGCCTCTGCACAAGCCCACAGGTTCCAGAGGAGAATGTCGGTGCCTTCCTCTATCCTTGTCCTCCTAGTATTCTTAGGCAGTCTCTTGCAGAACCTGAAACTTAGTATTGTTTTCTGTCAGACTAGCTGACCAGGGAGCCCCAGGGATTCTTGTTCCCCACTGGACTGACGTTCCAACACCCAACTTTGTCAGTTCTAAGGTGGTCTGCCATTTCATGCCTTCGTGCTTTTGCAGGAGGCAATGTTAACTGCTGAGCCATCTTCCCAGCTCCCATTTAAATTTTTTTTTCATGGAATCTTGAGAGGGACTAGGAGAAAGACACCTCCCACAGGTAGAGAGGGCAGGGCCTTAGACAGGTGACCTCATGTCACGCGACACTCCCAGGCCAGAGCTTGCCATTCCCCCAGCAAGAAAATCTTTAAAAGTCCAGACTTTTAAATCTTTAAAAGTCCAAACTTGGGCGGGGGCTTTTTCTTCTGTCTAGATTGCTGGCTTGGGAGATGCTCTCTCCCATCTCTGATTTCGGTACCGGGATCAGAGGAGGGGGAAGGGGAAGGGAATTCCTCTTTAACATGTGTGCTATTTCTTTTCTCCACTTTTTGGGTGATTTTATGCACTTTGATAATGTTTTATGAACCTCACAGACCATGTGGTGGCTGGGCAGCTTTCCCATCCAATTCTCCTTTTCCTAAATTAATTAATCTAGAATAAATGTGTGATAAGACTTATTTCTGTCCTTGTGTATAATTCTTTTGCATTAGAAGACATGAACTCAGGGGAGGGGGGAATGCCACAGCCCCCGTAACAATCTTATGTGTGTGGACTGAATTTGGTAATTTGTAGTGATATATTTAATCTGTACTCCTAGGAGTCAACTTCCACACATATTCACTGTTTATAATTTTGATTTTTTTTAATGTATTTGCCTGTGTGAGTGGTTTGAAGTCATTCTCAAGTTACTGTATCTTGTCTCCCAGGTTTTTCCAGGTTCATATTATGCCCAAGAAAGAACTTAAATAGCTGTTTAAAATTGTTTTGATTCATTTATTTAAAAGCAAAGAAAAGAGGAGAGAGAATGAGAATAAGTGGTAACCCTATAAATAAGATCCTCTTGCCCCTACAAATAAAATTCAGATGCATATTCTGCTTTTTGCTTCTGCCTTTACATGGGCACTGGGGAATTGAACCTGGGCCATCAGGCTTTACAAACAAGTATCTTTAACCACTGTACCTTCTCTCCAGCTCAACTTTTTTTTTTTTTTTTTTTTTTTTTCCACTTACCCATAAAAGTACGAACTTTCCCCACATTGCTAATGTAAATCAAATACTGTGGGTGACGTGACTTAAGAGGATGGGAAACAAAACAGTTCCCAAATTTGCTATTGCCTGTATTTTCTGTGTATACTTTATCAACAAGGTGTGTTGCAGCTCTATTCATTCTCACATAATATGGGTGTCAGAGTTGAAAATTTATTTTCATGATGTCCTAATCTTTTATTGTTGACCATAATGTTACACTCCTGTTATCCCAGGACTCAAAGGTTGAAGCAGGAGGATCACAAGTTGGAGGCCAAATTATACTACAGAGTGAGACCAATCTCCAAAAATCAAATAAAGTATTATTTGTGGGGCTGAGAAGATGGCTCATGTGTTTGAGCACTTGCTTGTGCAAACATGAGGGCCTGAATTTGATAACCAGCACCCATGTAAAAGTCTGGCATGTTTGCACATGCTAAACCCCATTCCTGAGGGGTAGAGACGAGAGGAGGACACCCAACATACTCTGCATCTACACGTTCAAACCCCACCACTGAACTGGGAAATGGCTCAACGTTTAAAGGTGCTTGCTTGCATAGCCTAATGGCCCCGGGTTCAAATCCCCAGTTCCCAAGTACAGCCAGGTGCACAAACCCTACTACCACCACCACAACATAACAAAGATGATTTGCCTTATGAGTAATGTGTGCTCTAGTCTGTATTCATAGTCTTCTGTTAATTTCTAGACTAGTCACAGTTAGAATTTTAAAAAACCATTTTAATAAAGGATATTTTCCTGATCTCTAAAAATCACTTTTTTTTTTTTTTGCTTTGGAACAATGGGAATCTTTACTGAAGTATATATAGTATTTAGCATACATGTGTTTGTTTTTCTCTTGAGCCAGAGTCTTGATGTATTGTATAGTCTGGGTTTAAGTGATCCTCTGCCTCAGCCTTCCATGTACATGTAGCTAGCTAGAATCACTAGTCTTTGTGAAGGGAGTCATGGGCAGAAAGAAAAATCAATGTGATAACTATTCGTCCCTTTACTAGGATTTTATTAGGTCATTATAAATTAAGATGTTATTTTCTTTACTCAGTGGAGTCCAACAATTAAAAAAAATGGGGGCTGGTGAGATGGTTCAGTGGTTAAGGCACTTGCCTACAACGCCTAATGACCTGGGTTTGTTTCTCCAGTACTGTAAAGCCAGATGTGCAAAGTGGTGAATGCATCTGGAGTTTGTGTGCAGTGGCTAGAGGCCCTGGTGCACCCATTCTCTGTGTATGTCTCTGTATCTCTATAAACAAAATTTTTTAAAAAATCATGGGGCTGGTGTGTAACTTTCAGTTGGTAGTGTGTTTATTTAGCATGCTTAGTGCCCTGGGTTCTGTCTCTAGCACCACAAAAACCCAGGTGTGGTGGCACTCAGATGTAATGTCAGCACTTGGAAGGTAGAAGCCGGATGCTTCTAGTTTTATTATGCTAGATAATTATTATCTAGGTTTTACATGTACTAGTGTAAGAAAGGAGGTAGATTTTTTTCCTGCTCACTGTACTCTGCTTTTTTGGGTGGTTCTTGGATATTGTCTTCTTTTTCCCCCCATTACATAATAGACAGGGAAGAATGCATTTTTTGTGGGAGATCTTGGGAAGATTGTGAAGAAACACAGTCAGTGGCAGAATGTGGTGGCTCAGATAAAGCCATTTTACACAGTGAAGTGCAACTCTACTCCAGCTGTACTTGAGATTTTGGCTGCTCTTGGAACTGGATTTGCTTGTTCCAACAAAGTAAGTATTTTTCATGATTCACTAATGCAAACATTTAAACATTTGCCTTAACTTCTAACTACCTGTACCAATAGAATAAATGAAATTTATAAGTAATTAATGAAATGCAATCCAGTATTGGAAGTTTAACTTTTCAAGTATATCAATGAAAGGGAAGTTTCAATATGATGAGTCTAAGAAGTTTTCTCTTTATTAATCAAGAACTTCTTCATAGTTTGCTATGGTGGTGTATTCCTGTAGTCCCAGAAGTTCAGAGGCAGAAGTATCAGGCATTCTAGGCTAGTCTCAGCAACATAGCAAGCTTGGGCCAACCTGGGCTATATAAGACCCAATTTCAAAACAAAAAATCTTCATTCTTAGGCTAGAGCCATCTCTAGATCAAGATTTGTTTGTTTGGGTTTTAAAGAGTGGGTAGGGAAGCAATATTAACAAAATGTGAACTCTGATGTTGTAATTTTAGTTTAACCAAAAAAAATAATAATAATAACAATTTCCAGAGCTGGGAGTAGAGCTCAGCGGTAGAACATTTCCTAGCATGTATACATGATACTGGTTTTAGTTCGAATATTGATAGGGGGGAAAAAGTGAACAATAATAAATTAAAAGCAAGAAAACTGCCTTTAAATGATAGTATTCAAAATCTTTTTCACAGAATGAAATGGTTTTAGTGCAAGAATTGGGTGTGTCTCCTGAAAACATTATTTATATTAGTCCCTGCAAGCAAATTTCTCAGATAAAGTATGCAGCAAAAGTTGGAGTAAATATTATGACATGTGACAGTGAAGTTGAATTAAAGAAAATTGCACGAAATCACCCAAATGCCAAGTAAGTGTAAATCTTAAGTACCTCAGAGTACTGTTTGTCTTGGTCCTGAGAAGAATGTGGGCTGTTTATGGCAGATCAGTGGTGTGTGGCAGTTAATACATAGCCTGATTTAGAGAGAGGACTTTTGATGTGTTACATGGAACTAGGATGACAGTTTGGGAATAGGATCTTGCAATCATTAACTCAAGGAACAAAATCTGATCTTTCAATTAATGGCATGTATGCTTTTCTAAATTACTTCAATGGAGTTCTTTAAGACATTGATGACCCTGAAAACCTTTGGATAATGACCTTTTTGGAAAAGTTTACAGGGGAACCACTTCTTTTTCTTTAAAACTGCCCCCATGATCTCCGGAAGAGAAGCTTTGGCTTGGGATCTTCACTATACTATACTGTAAACTGACTGCTATACTGAAGCTACTCCTAAGTGGTCATCTTTCTGATCTTTAGTCATCAAGACTTGTAAAAAAAGGTTTCATAAATAGCATTTGTATATTGGTAGCTGTATAACAGTTCATAATTATTTAATAGAGATTTAAACAGCCTTAATCACTTTGTCTTAGTTGTCAAGACTTTAGACTTAGAAGGAAATAGCAAATAGATTCTAATCAAGAAGCCTAAAAAGGGTATGATTGAGACTTACAATGACTAAGGCCTAGTTGTTTTCAGTCAGAAACCTGCTAGAGTTTAAGAGACTGATTCTGTGAAAGACTAGCTAACTAGGAAAATCTAGGGAATGTTGAAGGCATTTAAAACATTGATATTTTTGTTGAAAGATGTTGATGGCATTGCTGTTCAATTTAGTCGTTGTGGACTGATGGACTTCATTCGAAAGTAATGTTGTCTTTATTACAGAGCCCAACTGACTCTTGCTGCTACAACAGAGTCTTAACTTGCTGCATTTTCCAAAATCCCATCCTTGCAAGCTTCATGCTTTAGGCCCTAATTGCTAGTTTTTTCTCTATACAGGATTGTTTTTCATTAGGTTCACTTGATTCATCCATCGCTGGATTTGGGAGCACTGGCAACATAATGAACACACTTCCTACAAATCTTCAGGCTTCACATGTGCTGATGATGATGTAAACCAACTCTGCCCCAATCATTCCCCTTCTCTTAGGGTCTTACTCCATATTGCAACAGAAGAGAATATTGGAGGTGAAGATGGTAACATGAAGTTTGGCACTACACTGAAGAACTGTAGGCATCTTTTGGAATGTGCTAAGGAACTTGATGTCCAAGTAATTGGGGTTAAGTGAGTATTTTTGTAAGCTTTTTTCTTTTTTTTTTTTTTTTTTTTTTCATTCATGGGGGAAAATACTGTTTCATACTGCTTTGCAACTGTACCTTCCCTTCTATTAAAGAGACAAAATAGTAAGTGCAGAGTAAAATTTAAATCTTTTTGCTGTGCTTAACTTTTTTCTTTTGTTATGTGGTACTGGGGATTGACACCCTTATCTTTGTATATGTTGGTTAAAAGT
The DNA here is from genome assembly GCA_004024765.1 of Zapus hudsonius. Classification (NCBI taxonomy): domain Eukaryota; kingdom Metazoa; phylum Chordata; class Mammalia; order Rodentia; family Dipodidae; genus Zapus; species Zapus hudsonius. The sequence continues at coordinate 40,790 of PVHP010009588.1, forward strand.
GGTTTTATCACTGATCTACATCCATAGCATCTTTATTTGTTTATTTTTTCAGTTATTTGAGACAAGGTCTTCTGCAACCCTGGTTGGCCTAGAACTCACTGCAATCTGGCCTTGAACCCTGTTCTCCTACCTCTGCTTCTTAAGTGGTAGGATTATGGGTAGTATGCACCACCACTCAGCCAAGTTTCCTTCTGTATTAAATGGAAGGTTCAAATTTGAACATTAAAATGCCATTCGACCTTTTTTGTCTGTCCTGTGGTGTTTTTTTTTTTTTTTTTCCCCCTCTTTAAATCACTCAGGAGCACATAATCAGGAGTTGAAGGCCAGCCTTGGCTTCATGAGACCTTATCTCAGTATTCCCCCCCCCCAAAAAAAAAAGACTTTGTTTTATTTGAAGCTGTCATAAAATTAGTATCAGTATGGTGAATGATAATTGAAAGGAATTTTGAAGAATGCTTCAAACATGCCACTTTAAATTTAAATGTATTACTATCTTTCAGATTTCATGTTTCAAGTGCTTGCAAAGAATCTCAAGTATATGTACATGCTCTGTCTGATGCTCGTTGTGTGTTTGACATGGCTGTAAGTAATATTTTATTAGTGTGATTATTTTAAACTTAGATGTTATTTAAGACTAGAACTCAGTATTGTTTTCTACTAGTGTGAATTACTCTGTTGACACCTAATATGACACATAACTTATTAAAAAGTTTGTGTTTTTATGGGTGCATTTCACTTGAATTGTGCTGAAGAACCGAACTCTGATCTGTAGGCAGGACTGCCAACCAAGTGCTTTTAACCACTACCTCGGCCAAGATTAGGGAGAGAAAATAACATAACCATTGAGTTAATGTGTTTCTGTTAATGAAAACCAAAGAAGCCAAGCAAGGCAGCAGGTGCCTTTAATGATCCCAGCACTCAGGAGGCTGAGCAAGAGGATGGTACTTGAGACCAACCTAGGCTACTTGGTGAGACCTTGTCTCAAAACATACAATAAAGAAGCTAGGCATAGACAAAGTAAAAAAAAAAAAAGGCAATTGGAAAACTAAAGAGCTTGACAGTGCTAAAGATAGATGGATGATACCTTGGGGAGGGTGGTAAATGTTCTCACTACAGTTTGGAAATAAAAAGTATTTTTTCCATCTCTAGGGAGAATTTGGCTTTACAATGAACATGTTAGACATCGGTGGAGGCTTCACAGGAACTGAATTTCAATTGGAAGAGGTAAATTTTTTTCAGGGATTGGGTATATTTGACTAATCTCTCTTTGCTACTTGGTCATGGAGATTTTTAAAAAGTATTTTATTTGTAAGGAAAGAGAATGGGCATACCAGGGCCTCTAGCTACTGTAAACAAACTCCATATGCATGCACTACCTTATGCATAGGAATTGAACCTGGGTTGTTAGTCTTTTTGCAGGCAAGCACTCAACCACTAAGCCATGTCTCCAGCCCGAGATTATTTTTTTAAATAGTTACAAAGACAATCCTAAGATTTTATTCTAAGAAATCATACAAAAGTGTCCGGCATGGTGGTACATGCCTTTAATATGCACTTGGGAGACTGAGGTAGGAGGATTACCGCCAGCCTGGGCTAGAGTGAGATCCTGCCTAGGAAAAAACAAAAAAGAAAATTGAACAGGAAATTAAAAGTAGTAGTTACTTTTGTAAAGTGAAATTCTCTGAACCCTCACACATCACAAAAGATTGATTATACTGAATAGTAGTAACTCTAGGTCTCATACTGGCTAGCAAGTGCTCTACCACTGAACCACACCCATAACCTCACAAAAAGTAGTTTCAATTGCGTTTATATACTTGATATCACAAAATGAACTCATAATTAACTTAGACAACTGAACCTGAAAAAAGCCAGAGGCATGCCACTCCTGATACTTTCTTCTCAGCCAGCCTTTACTCATTCTGTAATGTTTAAAAACTAGTTTGAATTTTTTAATCTTTTGTTTGTAGCCCAGGCTGGCCTGGAATTTGTGTAGCTCCAGGCTGGTCTTGAACTCACAGTGACTCTCCTACCTCTGCCTCTCCAGAGTGCTTGGATTAAAGGTGTGTCCCACCACATGTGGCTGAGTATTGTGTGTTTTTTTTTTTTTAATTTTTTTAATTAATGCTATTATGATAGTCACCTGAAGAGATTAGGCTCGAAAGCCTGCCTAATTGCTTGAAGATGTCTGCTAAGTCACCAAACCTTCATGGTCTATAATTGGAGTGGCTTAATTTTTCTAGGACACCTAGTTAATAACTATTAATTATTAATGTTGGGAATTCTGTAGGCCAAAATTGAAATCATAATTTGGAATTTGCAATCCATAGGTCAATCACATTATCAGCCCGCTGTTGGATATCTACTTTCCTGAAGGCTCTGGCATTAAGATAATTTCAGAACCTGGAAGCTACTATGTGTCTTCTGCATTTACACTTGCAGTTAATATTATTGCTAAGAAAGTTGTTGAAAATGATAAATTTTCCTCTGGAGGTAAGTTATAAAGATTTATAATCTTGATTTTGTATATCACATCTCCGTGATTCTTCCCATGGGATTCCTTGTTCAAAGCCAATATATGGTGATTTGTTACATTGTTTCTTCAATGGGTGGGCCAGAGGGAGAATTGCCTCATACTTTGTTAAATCCATCCTCAAGTCAAACCAATGAAAAGGCACTAAGATGGAGTGTCACTGTAGGGAATACTGTTTACATTACTCTGGCTAATTTTTTCACTCTTGACTAATGTAAGTCCTGGGAGAATTGCTTCTCTAGTACTATCATTTATAGTCCTTTTTTAAGAACTAGGATCCAGTCCAAGATCACAAACTGCATCATTTGTCATTTCTCTTTTTCATTTCTCTACTCTGATGACTTTTTATTTTAAAAATATTTTTATTATATTTATTTTAGAGAGAATAGGTGCCCCAAGGCCTCTTGACACTTATATGTGTGCCACTTGGCCATGGGTATTGGGGTATTGAACCCAGGCTGCAGGTATTGCAAGCACACACTTTTAACTGCTGAGCCCTACATGGTTACTTTTGAGGAGTAGGTTTGTGAATTTCCCTTAGTTTGGATTTGTCCTCTTTTCCTCATGATTAGATTCAGGCTATGCATTTTTGTCAGGAAGCCCACCAAAGTGAAAAAGTGTTCTTTTCTGTGCATCACATTTGGAAAATATGTGATAATGGTCTGTTCTAATATTGGTGATGCTAGGTTTTGTAGGGTGTGTGTGTGTGCGTGCGCGTGCTTTTATTCACTTATTTACTTGAGAGAAAGGATATGAGTATGGGGACACCCGGTACTGGGGAATCAAACCTGGGTCGTCACATTTTGCAAGCACAAGTGACTTTACCTTTTGAACCATTTCTCCAGCCCTGAAAGGTGGCTTTTAAAACCCACGAAATGAGTATTGATTCTAAAAGTAATGGTAGATTGCAAGAGCCATGGTAGGGGAGAACTCTCAGAGACATGGCCCCCCTCAGTAACATCATACTAAGGCAGGTGGAACCGGGCTGACTCCTAGGCTGTCCATAATCCCCTACCCAATGGACTGATCCAGACTGCCCATGGAGAATATCCAGCTGATAGGGGATAGGGAAGAAGGGCATTGGGGAACTGGGGATAACAACGCATTTGTTCACTAAATGTATCTCATGGATAATAAAAAGTAGATGGTAGAATTGCTGTCATAGAAGTATATTAATTTTTTTAATTGAACTATTTTGAGAAATGCTAATTAGATTAGCCTAGATACTAACTGGGTCTATTTGATAACAGCCTTTATAATAACTTTACTTTAGACATTTTTCTATAAATTTATCTTCGTCTTTGCTGTTTATTTCAGTAGAAAAAACCGGGAGTGATGAACCAGCCTTCGTGTATTATATGAATGATGGTGTTTATGGTTCTTTTGCAAGTAAACTTTCTGAGGACTTAAATACCATTCCAGAGGTTCACAAGGCAAGTTTCCTTACAAGTAATCCCAAAACTTATTACTTAGCAGTTTAAAAAGACAAATAAAACACCTATCTGTAGGGATTTACGGTGTTAGGTCATTCTTACTATGTGCAGGCACCCATGACCACCCCCTCCCCCAGCTATTAACATGTGCCCATGTTTTTTGAAAAGTACTTTTAGGGTGAGAGAAATGCCTCATAGGCATTAGGATAATCACATTTTTCTAGTCCCTTGGTGTGGGTGTGACTTAATGGTTCCTTGTGTTTGACCCTCAGCCTTCCATCCATGGACTTATTTTGAAATAATGAACAATGTTTCTCATCCAACTACAGATTCACTGTCAACAAGAATTTGAGTAAAAACTTAGTTAAAAACAAAAATGAAAAGTTTTCTTTTCCTACAGAAATACAAGGACGATGAGCCTTTGTTTACAAGCAGCCTTTGGGGTCCATCCTGTGATGAGCTGGATCAAATTGTGGAAAGCTGTCTTCTTCCTGAGCTGGATGTGGGTGACTGGCTTATCTTCGATAACATGGGAGCAGATTCTTTCCATGAGCCGACTGCTTTTAATGATTTTCAGAGGCCAGCTATTTATTACATGATGTCATTCAGCGATTGGTAAGGTGGTTTTATTTTAAAGCAGATGGGATATTTGAAGTGACTGTCTAAATTTGCTAGTAATTTTTATAATCAACACATGATAATAACCTTCAAGAGAAAATTTTAATATGGTCACATAACAAATGATAAAGGTAATGGAATTTCCTTCCTTTGATGCATTTAGCTTTAATTTAAAATCTTTAAAAGTTATTTCAAGGCTATTTATAGTCCTATTTTACATTTGTTATGTGTTTTGTGGTCTTTATAGGGGCTTAACGTCTGAATTTTGCTTTTCTTATCGTTAGGTATGAGATGCAAGATGCTGGAATTACTTCAGACACAATGATGAAAAACTTCTTCTTTGCACCTTCTTGCATTCAGCTGAGCCAGGAAGACAGCTTTTCCACTGAAGCTTAAGCAGGCATTAACACCTTAGATCTGAAGTCCCAGGTTAAGCTTGTCTGGTCTACATTCCTGTTTGGAAAAAAAAAATTCAACCTTATTATGTTAATTCTCTTGAAACAAATTCATAGTAATAGCTATTTGGGACCAGACAAAATCGGCTTTCATCTATAATTCATTGGGGGTAATGGGAGATTTAGATAATGTATCCAGATTTAACTTATCAGTTTGTCCTACCCCTTAAGCGTTTAAAATAAAATATGCAACAAAATGGATGACTTAGTGGAGATGGAAGCCCACTAATTGGGTTCCCCATTAAATCGTTTACATAAAGTACACAGTTTTTATACTAAGGATTCGTGTTAAACAGTCTTGTGAAGTTAATGTCTTTCACCCAGATATATTATATGTCAGTGGAAGACCAGTGTGACTTCAGTTAGATACGTTTAGTGTATTTAGAATGTGTAAATTTGTGCTTTGAACTGTAGTTTAATAAATGTAAAGTTGCATCATAGTATTTGTTGTATTTGACCTAATGGAAACCTTGTATGATTGCAATAAAATTTTGTGTAGATTTTACTGTTTTTTCAGGCTAAAACTTTGGGAAAGGGGCTAGCTAGCAAAGGTAGTTTTGAATTAAATGTGTATATGGTCTGTTCTGAGGGTTAGTTTTCTTTTAGCCCATTTAAAAGTTTAGTTTGACTCAGTACATTTTTCAGTTATTTAATTAGTAATTTAAGCAAAGTGTTTGGTAAATCATTGTGAAGTTCAGATTCATTATGGAGAGTTGACGTGCAGTAAGCATGATGTTAACACCAAAAATGTTCACCTTACATATGCCAATTATAATAATAGGTGTTTCTGTATAGATAGGATGCATAGAGTAAGTACATTAGTAAAACTTTAAATCACAGATCTTTCCATTGATGTGGAAGATTGAATACTTTGAAAAGCTGTGTGTGGGGAGGGAGATGAGAGAACTGCAGAGCACTAAACCTTAAAGAAGGGCTACATCTGTATCCAGAAATCTGATGCCCCTTTTGCACAGACTATTTACAAGGGGGGTTTGGAAGTGAAGCACACTTTCTTCAATTACTCAACTACAGTGATATGAAATGAGGATTTTTTGTTATTGGTTTAAACTATACCCTTAGTTTCTTGTTTCCCATTTGTTTGGCTTAGTAATTACTTTAAATTCTTTTCAAATTTTATGATGGTTGGGAGAGGGAGTTAGTGTCACCAACCTGACGGTTTTGCCAGGAATTTGCTTTGTTCATTGCTAGTATATTAGTAATCGTAGATCTCAGAATCACAATAGTAATAAACAATCTCTACAGGGGTCATTTTTCCTAACTTATTCTATGTTCAAATGTAGAATTTCTGTCTCCCAAGAGGAAATGTGACTTCACTTTGGTGCCAATGGACAGAAAATTCTACCTGTGCTACATAGGAGAAGTTTGGAATGCACTTAAATCGCTGGTTTTTACACCTTGATTTTAAGGTGGAAAGAAATTGATCATGAATCTCTAATTTCAATCTCAAACCAGTAGGTGCTTAATATTTTTGATTTGATTGATGCCCATTTGAATATCATGGGTTCTATTAATTACAAAAATAACTTAGGATCCCAGTCCATTGTCATCTTACTGCCCTTGGACTTTTCCAAGGTATAATATGGGTTTTTATGCAAAATTCCAAGCTACCATGTAACTTTTTAAAAACTGTAACAAGGAGGAGGAATTGTTCCCTACCTTCTTAGTGTTGTCCATTGTGGTCCAGAAATGCCAAACCTTTTTAAGAGTTCTAGGCTTGACTATGCAGGCTTGAGTTTTGTATGCCACTTATATAGGAGAGCTGTTGTATGTGAAACAGCCCGGAATTGCAAATGTCACATGTGGATGATATGGTAACTCAAAAAAAATGTCTGTATTGTATTTGAAGACTGTTTGCCATAAATCTAAAATTTGAACTTATGTATTTCAATTTGGTATGTTTAACAATAATTAATGTAAAATTTTTTTTATATAATAGTGTAATCTCAGTTCAAAAATTTAACTGAAAATATAAAACCCAAATGATTTCTATATATAGTAAATTGAACTGTAAAGGTAACTTGTGTGTGATTCTGAATACACAGATAAAATGTTTTTATTCCTCACATTTTACTTTGATGGCTTGTGTCATGATATAGACATGAAATTTTATGAATTAATTTTGTGTACATTGCATGTATTCATTCAGAATCTATTAAAAGTAAAGTGATGTTGGGTATTACATGTGGCACAGTGAAGCTTTTGGTGAGCAAAGATATCCCTAGGGCCACCTTTCTAGACCTGTCTCTTTAAACTTTTTAAAGTTTTAAAACTTTTTGGGCTAATTGAAATAATTCTATTGCATATTCCACATGGTGGTCATTGATACCATTCAGTGCAAATTTCGGCTAGAAAAGCCTAGTTTCTAACCGAAGACACCTCAGTTGACACATTTTGTTAGGCATTTTTTAGGAGATTGCCAAGTTTAAACCTGATTGATTAGGAAATACAGTAGTATAGGCTGGTGCTGAAGAAGAGGTGGACTAGGTTTATCCTGCTCTGACCATGGCCAGATTGGCTGCATTTTAGAATTACAGAAGTAGAAGCTAAGGTGGCTTTGGTAAGGAGCTTAGATTCTTTCAAACAAGGGGATGTAAATAACAGATGGCATTGGTGGTTGACAAACACTCAACCCACCCTACTACCAAGTCTCAGGTCACTCAGACCCTGCTTTAAAACAACAAAAAGATGGAATGCGATTTCTTAGGACCTTTTCTTCTTGCTTGGGTGGGAGTCCCCCTTTTGGCTAATTTGGGACATGGGGGGAAATGAACATTGGAATATATTCTGGTAATTTAGGTCTGGCCCAGGAAGTTTTCAGGTCAGATCCTGTTAACAAAAGGAGGTTTTGCTTAATATGATGAGTATTAGTGTTTCCTGAGTCCCAGTGGAATCTTCCCCCTGGAAGAAGACAGGCACAGGAGCACAGTCCACACAGGCTCAGCACACAGGAGGAGCAACCACACCTTGTTGGAGATGGCTCAGCTAGTTAAAGGCCCTTGATTGCAAATCTGCTGGCCCTAATTCAGTTCCCCGCACTCACTTTAGAGCCAAGTACAAAAGTGATGCATGCTCTGGCCAAAGATCCTGACACATGCAAATACAATTTTTTTTCTGGAGAGATGGCTCATTGATTAAGGGTGCTTGCAAAGCCTGATGACCCAGGTGATGTACCCAAATAAAGTCTGGAGCACAAAGTGGTACATGATTCTTGAGTTTCATTTGCAGTGGCTAAGAGGCCCTGGTGTGTACTGTACCCCCTCCTCTCTTCTTGCAAAATTTTTAAGGTAGTCTTACTCTAGGATTAAAGGGTTGTGCCACCACACCCTGCAAAAATATTTTTATATTGTTTTAACTTGATAGCTTCCATAATTATAGACCATGAACCATATGACTCTTCCTTCTGCTCCCACATGCATTATCTCTTCACCCTCTCAGTCTCTCGATTCGGTGTCTTCTCCCATTATGTGTAGGTATTTTCAGGCACTGCAAAATCATGAATATCAAGGCCATTTGTGTCTGGAAGCTTGTGTTGTAAGCAGTCCCTTCCCTTCCTTTGGCTCTTAGAATCTTTCTGCACCTCTTCCACAATCGACCCTGAGCCTTGGGGGTGTGATAGAGATGTCCCAGTGCTGAACACTCCACTGTCACTACTCAGCTATGGTATCTTGAGTTTTCCCACTGGTCACCACCATCTGAAAAGGTAAAGCTTCTCTAGCCAAAAGTGAGAATAGCATTAATATATGGATATGATCATTTTTTTTTTGCAGCTCCCAATTTTATTTTATTTATTTTTTTAAAAATATATATTTATTGTCCATAATGAGTTACATTATTTAGTGGGCAAACCATGCGTTGTTATCCCGAATTCCCCAATTCCCCCCCACCCCATCCCTGATCAGTTGGATATCCTACTCCGTGGGCTGCCTGTATTAGTCCTTGTGGCAAGGGATCCTGTATATCTTAGTACTCATCCCGGTCTTCCTGGCCCAAGTGTGTTGTTACTGATGGATGCCATGCCTCCGGACAGTCTCCCCCACCACGGCTCTCACAATCTTTCCGCCCCCTCTTCCGCTCAGTTCCCTGAGTCGTGGTGGGTGAGTAATAGGGCTGCACAAATGCTGCGAGCTTAGAGGTCCTTGTGTCGAAAATCCTTGGTTCCTGTCTCAATGGCCTATCCTGTGTTGATTGAATGACTGTGGTTATAGGTC